>KV426326.1:0-50917 GCA_001632375.1 Exidia glandulosa HHB12029
GTATTGGCAGGACCGGGATGGTGATCGCATCGCGTACGAGATACCGGTCGTAACGGCCACTTGGCCGAGCAGGTTGAACCATCCACAGACCTGTGGGTGGCGAGGTCATCACTAGCACCGAGCAGACGTGGAGTTCGGGTACGGACCCATGACGCGAACGCGGCGTGTTTGGGCGGCGCGAGTTTGGCTGCCCAGAAGTACGGGCCTGGGGAGTGTCAGACGCGTTTGGCAAGCGCTATCAAGACGAACCTCCGCTAGTTGGAGTCGAGGAGCAGATCTCTGTAGACGCAGAGCGCGTCAGCGAGGGCTCCACTTCTTCGCGCCGGGTGTGAAACATACCTGCCATGGCTGCGCCGACCATCATGGTGAAGAACGCGACGACGACCCATCCCCAGACCATGAGAACAGGTCCACCTTGACGCGCACACTCTCAGCATAGGGGTGACGCGACCCAGACGATGCGTACCGGTATTCTACGAGCACGATTAGCGAAAGCGCTCCGTCTCGTTCACGTCGTGTGCACGCACCAATCCGAAGAGGAACAGCGATGGAATTCCAGTAATAACAGAAATAATGGAGAAAGACACGCCGAAGTTCTGCGTACAGGTCAGGTCAGGCCAGGTCGCGCGAACGCTGCTGAGGGCGCACCTGCAGCAAGCTCCAGTCGCGCTTGAGCTCCTGCTTGTAGCCCATGCGCGCGAGCTCGGCCTCGTCGTCCGCCGCGCCGGCCGTCACGTACGCGGGCGCTTGCTTTTCTGCGTCGGCGTCCATGGGAAGTTGGAGGGTGGAAGGAAGGAAGCAGAGGAGCAGACGCGCCGATAAGATAGCGACCTCCGCGGCATGCGTGCGAGAAGCGCGCTATGTTGACATGTGAGCGCTCCGGATCACTCGTCCGATAACGAGTTCAGTTATTCGACGACTAGGGGACTGGGTACTGAGTACTGAGGATGTGAGCCCAAGATTGAGCAGTCCGAAGGACCAGAGCGACCAGAGGCACAGGTAATTCATCAGCGAGGAGTCCAGATGGTTGGTGGGCCGGTGAAACTTTTAGACCGCCATTAGGACCAGAACCTGAAGCGCGAGGAGCTGGAGAGCAGAAGAAAGTATGCTCAGAGCCAGATGAGTTGAGCGCATGTGAAGAAGCCAGGCGAAAGTTGGGTAGTGTCCCGATACAGTAGTTCAGTTGTCAGATGGCGCATGCACAGAGCTGAGAGTGACCGCGAGCCTCTTTAGGGGTACACCGAGTATGGGCGTCGATAAAGCCAGTGGGCAAGAGATTCAAGGTCTTTATAAGGATGAGAGCTTGCGTCAAGTGGCGTCAACGCGTAATCCAACTCCGCGTCGCTCCTTGCTCCCGTCCACGTAAAAAAACGGAGCAGCGGTCAACGCATCACCTTCGCGGTCGACTCACGCCTGAAATTGCTCCAGATGCAACCCTGTTTGTTTCTGTACTTTGTTTCCCCGCGCCGGATTCGCGTGCAGGCATCTCGCAAGTGTCAATTGCACGTTCAGCGACTTGTCCTGTCTATGTTTGTAGCTCACTTTGCCGCAACGTCCTCGTCATGCCTGGCTCCTGGGAACTGGAACGAGACCCTCTGTCTGTCGAGCATGTCAAGAAGATGAAACTGCTTCTTTATTCCCGTTCTGGGGCCGACAGGACACTGATCTAGCAAGAGCCCGGATTCCGATTCCCTGTGCGCTCGCTTGGGGCTCGGAGTCTTCGCGGTGCTGTGAGGTGGTCTGGCGAATCAGGTCGCGTAGCGGGTCACGAGTTCTGGCTGGAGTATACGTACGCTCGAGCTTAGCGGGTTCATCGATCGCGCATTGCTGCCATTTCGCACGCATCGGACCGTCGTCTGCGTCGTCGTGATCACAGTCCGGAGTGCTGTGAACTGGCTGCATCTCTGCTAGTGCAGAATGGCGCGAACACACTGACTTACGCTTCATCGTGACTGCAATACCCCGCGCGTCAAGACCTGTGAATGGTACAGCCACGCCCTGGACGACATTTCCGTACTGGATCCGAGTTGCACATACCCGGTGCTCCCTTATCGTTTGTCCCATCGCTACACGTCTCATCAATGTCTCTCTCCACAGACGTCCCGCGCGTGGACTTCGACAGACAGCACGAAATCCCAAATCGCTTTTCTGCCCTTCTTCAAGCTGCTGCAGGCGGTCACGCTCTGTTCGAACCTGCAGACCAACAAGATGAAGGCGGATCTATCGGTGACGGCGGCTACATCAACAAGGGAGCGTTTTATCGTGTTCGTTCACTCATCCTGTGCTATTGTAGACCCTGACTCTAAACGTTCTGCCATTGTAGTTATTCAACGCGTTCACAAGCCCTCCGGCGGGAATCCCTTCTGTCTCGTGGAACGAAGACCATGACGTATCGACTCGGATGCGCGACAACAGTAGCATTCTCAAGTCCTCGTCTGCGAGCACCGTTCAATTCCGCGCTTCGCTCGGGGTAGAATCGAGCCTTCTTCCCTTGCTTGGAGTTCCGCCGTACGTAGTGTCGCATTTTCCTCAGGATCAACTTGAGCGTTGACGCGCATGGCAGCGTGAGCATCGAGCCGGTCGTCCGTCTGGAAGAAGCAAACTTCGCGTTCCTGGCCCTTGCGGGTCGCGAGCGCGAGGTCCGCGTTCTGAAAGAGCCG
Source organism: Exidia glandulosa HHB12029 (assembly GCA_001632375.1). Taxonomy (NCBI): domain Eukaryota; kingdom Fungi; phylum Basidiomycota; class Agaricomycetes; order Auriculariales; family Exidiaceae; genus Exidia; species Exidia glandulosa. Next base: position 2,661 of record KV426326.1, read on the forward strand.
CGGCGCTCGAAACTGAAGGAATGGCTGGCGAAACACTACGAGGAGCTGTACGCGTCATACAGCGTCGACATCGTCATTATTTGCGAGACCGTGCGTTCGTCGGGCTGGGTGGGCGGCCTTGCGTACCACGATACGCGCGAGGTATTTGCTGATATTCGTGTCGCGCTTCCTGGTGTCGTGGACCTTGGGGTCGGTTTCACGCGAGGACGTGACGTGCAAGTGGTACGTAGATGTCTGGCCGCGTCTCTCCCCCTTTTCCCTGACAAAGGACAGGACTTGGTGTCTACTCGCGGTCCCAATCCGAATACATGGACAGTCGACCTGCCGCCGGTCTACACTGTCATCGTGGGACTCGTCGTCGCGAGAAGACAAATACTGGCACGCATACGCCGGCGCATCCTTGCGCTCCGGAGCCGACAATCCCCGCGAGGAGTGCATCCACCTGAAGGCCCATATTCATCGGTACGTTACCTCATTATACATATGCAGCGTCTCCAGTGACACCAAACCAATCATCGTAAAGGTTACGCGGAATGCGAGCGGTAGGGTGCAAGAGTCCGCCGCCAGCAACGATTTGTCGGCCGTGTCTCCAAGCTCGATGGTAAGTCTTCTTCGCACTCACCTTCTCGAATATCTGACGAGAAGGGCAGACTACAGCAGAACTTGACCCCAGCGGGATGAATTCCTCACTCGCCGTCAACGATCCCAAAGGAGAAGTGTCCCCTACTTCTTCTCTGTCCAGCTCTTTGTCTCTGCCAGATGTTGGTGACGAAACACTTCTGCACGATATTTTGGACAAGGCTTTGGCGGAACATGAAGATGCGGATCTTGCGGTGGGCGATTGGAGCCTCGTCACAGGTGTGCTCAAAGTATGTCCTCAGCGGATCACGTCACAGGGAGAGCTCAAATATTTGTAGGAACATCAGAACGGATTGATTCGTTACGATGTTGAGTGGTATCATCAACCGAGTGGAGGTGAGTACTCCCGCTCTGTGACGAACGGATATCTGCCGATGGACTCGGCCCACAGAGAAAGTTATGCATGTCAAGAGTTTGCTGTGCGGTGACTCTAGCAATGATCAATCTGAGGGGTTGTTTACTAGTATACCGTTGCCGAGAGTGGCAAGGATAAAACGCCGAACCTTTGACACTCACCACACCGTTTCACCCTCCACCTGACTTAGCCCCCGGAGTATCTCGTGTGAATATTTCTGAGCAGAACGATACCCTTAACACAATAATAGCGTGTAAATACGGTACGCACTTGCTGGAGACCCGGATGATCTAAATATAGCCTACTTCCGTTATCTCCGGAAACCAGAAAGAACATTGCACTCTTTACCCCGTCAATAACACCCACTCCTGCTGTATGCACATGCTCAGGCAGCTGTGAGGGCGTGCGGGAGAGCTGCAACGAGCAGCTCGGCCGTTTTCCGGGCGACGGATACATGTTCAATCTCCGATGCTCCTCGTCGTACCCGTCTCGTGTAACTGCAATATCATCGTTTGACGAGCCTCCCGTGACAGTCAAAGCTCTAGAGTATGGACATACGCTTAATTACAGGTTCTTGTACTCAATGGAGTAGGGAGTTCAGAGCGTAGAGACCATCAAGCTCAAGTGAACAGAATTTCGGGAGTTGGGATAGAACGTAGTCCTTGACAGCCCAGTTAGAGCCTCGAGTACATGGTAATACGGTATATATACAAAATAGAACGTCCGAAATGATCGGAACCAGCGGCAGAGCTAGTAGCTGAATAACTTGGTCGTTGAATGACTCCAGCGTGCATGCGAGCCCATGTAATGAGAAGCACACTACTACAGCAGTATAAACGTACTACAGGCTATATTAGCTGGTTGTATATACACAGTGGGATGAGCTGGAACCCGAATCATTGCGGTGGTCAGCGTTCGAATGCTTAGTGCACATGCGCAGAGTCCGACGCCATAAACCTGGCGATAAGTGAGATAACCAGCTCCTCAGCACGTGAATGATCCCTGGAGTACATACTAAGCTCTTACTACTACCTGTGAGAGCAGAGCTGAGCTCTATCAATGGGATGGACGATGGTAAGGTGACTGGAGATGCCAGTGCCAGCCTGAGGGAAGACAACACACCAGGTCCCTCCTTTAGGTAGAGACATTGAACAGTACTACATCATGTGCATATCTCAAGCTCCATTTACTTGTGAACGAAGTGTCGAAGTGTGAGATGACCTAGGGAGAGTGTAGTGCGCCCATCGGTTTGTTGCGCAGCTTAACCTCCTTCTTTAACCATCGTCACGACGCCGCATGAACGCCTCCAAGAATCAATTTACGTGCATACCGGACGACACTATGGGCATCAAGGACTCGCGCGCTCGCCATTCATCCTAGAGAACGCTCGTCACTGCCAGTTAATGGAACAGGCGGCGACGGGCTCCCGCACGCCGTTGCATTCACTCAACCATGTTCTTGCGGCCTAGCAGCGCTAGAAAGCGCGCGGAGGAGAGCTTTGTTAGTAGCTGAACTGTAGATAACGGCGTCTAGGAAGCATGAGAAGCCCGGGAGGAGGAGGATGGTCGGAGATTCAACGTGACCCAGCCGCTCGGAAACGGCCGAGCTCCTCCCTCCGCTTCCCCCGTCACGGTCCGACGCGTACAGATAACCATATGATAAATATGTACTGTACAAGCGCATAAATGCCTATATCTTCTCTTTTCTGGGGTAACGGATTTACCGGAGGTAAGCTATATATAGACCCGCCAGTGTCGCCGGTGAGCGAGTACGGAATTGTCACGCTATTATTGTGTTAAGGGTATCGTTCTGCTCAGAAATATTCATACTAGATACTCCGGGGGCTAACTCAGGTGGAGGGTGAAACGGTGTGTTGAGTGTCAAAGGTTCGGCGTTTTATCCTTGCCACTCTCGGCAACGGTACTAGTACCGCAGCTCGAGGTGAGTTTACTTTCTCTGGCGGGCATTGTACAACAACGCGCAGTTCATGCGGCTTCACATTTTCGTCTGATGCTATCGTTTACAGTCGTCTCTGCGTCAATACCGCCGAGCAGCGCCGACTTAAAGCCCGAGTCGGTCACTGAGCTAGCGAGGAAGGCTCGTCTCATTGACTCGAGCGACCGTTCCAATGCGGACGAACTTGAACTCTATCCACGCCCGGCGCAAAGCTGGGAGGAGCAAGGCTACATCACCCTGCAGGACGAAACTGGAAACCGCATCGGCTCGAAGGACGGTAAGACCAAAGTGTATCCAGCCAAGCTCGCCCACTTGATCCGCGCCACGGCGAAGGAGGGGCTCACAACCATGTATCCGTCCAAGTTGCCGGCCCTCAGGCTGGACTCGTCCCCGCCGCTGCCGGAATACACACCCAGATCGCCTCTCCCACCCCAACGTGCCACCGCCACGATTCAGAATCATCCACGCCGGGGGCAGCACGGGTATGTCTTCGCCGTCGTCGGTTCGCCGGGATGCGGCAAGAGTACCTTCATTGGCACGGGACTCTGCTCGTGGGGACATACTGCGAGTCGCAGTGCGGGAGGGATTGACTCGGAGATTATCTCACACTTGGCGCAAATTCCGCTATCGATCTCGCCGAAGACAACCCCCGAGTCTGGCTTCTCATCCTCATCCTCGTCCTCACCGCAGTCCTTCGTCCAATTGAAAGTACTCGAAGTGGACACACTGGCAGACACGGCTCTCCCTGATGCACCAGCACTCGACGGCGTACTGGTGTGCTACGACGCCTCAAGGACTGCCTCGTTCGCTCCAGTCCCTCAACTTCTTCGCGGATACCATCATGATGCGAGGGGCCTCCGGATTGTACTCATCGCCTGTAAGAGCGACGTCGAGCCCAAGGCCGTCGCACCTCAGCAGGCGAGCGACGTCGCGGCACCGTACGAAATCGGTCTCGTCGAGATCTCCTCCGAGACCGAGGTCGGACGACGCAAGATGCAGGACTGCTTTACGTGGCTCATCGGGGCCGTTTCGCGGCCGAGACAGGCTCCGACCGAAGAGACGTCCCCAAGGTTCTGATTATGCCGTTCTTGTCAATGTCGCGGGTGTGAACACGGCCCAACAGTAGTACTGGCGATACTGAGTCCCTCTCGTCTGCCGAAGATTGGACGCCGTCAAGGAACGACCGCTCCCTGTCACTCCCAGTGACAGCGGACACTTCCTTCCACTCCGCTCTTGATCTTCCGTGGTCGTTAGCCATGCGATTAAGTCGCGAGGGAGCGGACGAGTGCTTGCATCAAGTAATTACAACACTGCCTCTTATCAGCGCCGCCGCGGCCTGTACATCCTCCTACCGAATACAGCGCGTACGGTGTTGTCCCAAGACGCATAGCCAGCGGGTGTCAGAGTAAGAATGCAAACCACGTCTTCCCGCATAGCCGTGGCCCGTAGTCTGCGAGTTCCAGAGAAGTGCTCAGCCTGAGATCAATCCTCTTTCGTCGATTACCAAAGGCGAGAGTCTGCGTACTGTAAACCAACAATTTATTACCGCGTAACGCGTAACAGGGCACTCCCGTCGCGGTAATAAACTCGATTTATAACGCGTAACGGAGGACCCGCGGAGGTGAGACGGTGGTTAAGGCTGCATATAACAAAAATTTCGCCCGCTGCGCGGCAATGGGCGCTTTATAGTGACCGGAGTATGTATAACGGAGCCCTCCAGCACACCTGCGATGATCTCGAACGGGCGGCAAGTAGTCTCGGAACCAGATTCTGTGCAACGAAAGTAACGGTCACGCTGGCCAGGCGGTAACACATTTTGGGAGTAACGGGGGGTCGGGCGGAGGTAATAAATTTTTGGTTCACAGTAGTAGAGTAGTGAGGAACGAATGTAGACGCAGCTGAGTTGGGTCTGGCCCGTTAACGTTTACCCGATACGACAACAACTTGAACCATGGGTACTTCAGAATGCGCTCCGCTCGTGACTGGAAAAGGGGGGAATATTTGGTGCCGCAGGCTCACCTCGCTAAAACATGTACGCACCGCACCTGTCAATGTGCAGTCACCGCTCATGATCTTGGACTCCGATACATCGTGCACCTCAACGTCAGGAAACGATAGCGCTAGAGAGGCTCAACAAAGCCGGATTTGCAATGCCTTTCAGACGGGGTACGCACGCCTGGCAACCGAGCAACAACCTCGACAGCGTTTGCTGCAACTAACGAGTCGCGCGCTAGGGGGGACGGACGAAACCCGCTTCGACAAAGAAGAAGTTAGAAGCGACGCTTGACGTCGTACGGGAGCAGTGCCGCACCCGGACGGGTTTGGTCAGTGCGGTGTGTGGGGTTCCCGGAAACGCGGCATTGCGGGTGTAGTCAGGGACCAAGAACGGGACGACATGACATTGGGACGTTGGGCGGGGGAGGATTGGGTTGTAATGACACACAAGAGACGAACAGTACGGGGACACTAGGAACGCGAGCAACGGGACGAGACGCTCTTCACATCACATAGCGTATCTAAACAATGGGTGATCAGTGACGATCCGGCAGGATTGGGAAGGGGTGGACGTACTTCCTGGTCCACTCGCGCGCTGTGGCCTCGTACCGCGCCCGATCCGTCTTGTATAGCTGTGCAAGGGCGGGCAGGTCAGGCTGTGTTATCTATCTAAGCGAGGCGGGCGCTTACGTGGGCGATGTCGGGGACGAGGGGGTCGTCCGGGTTGGGGTCTGTGAGCATTGAGCAGATCGAGAGGAGGACCTGGGCGTGGAGATAAGCGATCTGGACGCCGCAAGAGAGTGGTAGATACCTTCGAGATGGTCAAGGCTGGAGACCACTGGTCCCTGAGGATGTCGAGGCAGATGGAGCCGTTCGCGTTGATGTTTGGGTGGTAGATCTTTGTGGTGAAGGAGACCTTGGGCGGCTTGAAGGGGTAGTCGGTCGGGAAGACGATGGAGAGGAAGAAGACGCCGCCGGCGTAGGGCGAGTCGCCCGGGCCCATGATCGTCGCCTGCCACTGGAACATGTTGTCGCCCGTCGGGCCCGCGCTGCACGACGACGGGGGGTCGCGCCCGAGATCGATCAGCTCCTGCACGACGGGTCAGACGACGAGCGCTGGGCTTCCAGGGCGCTGGGCACGGACCTTGTTAATGCGCTTGAGGGCCATGATAGACTCTGCGAGAGGAAAGAGTCAGCACTGGATGGACGGCGCGGGTTGTGGCGGGGCCGGGCGTCGGCGTTGCCATCGGCATCGATGCGGGCGGCGATCACAATGCACCCTTGCCATCGAGCTCGACGCTGCCCACGACGACGACGGCGACGGTGTTCTGGATGTTACTCACAAGGGAGGTAAGAGTACAGACGAGCTTGTCGACGGTGGATGGATGGGTGGGAAGAGAGAGACCCTCTATCCGTGTTTATTTGTACGCAACAGCCTTACAAGTTCCCACAAATTCCACCACCATCTATCCCGTCCAGAAATTACCCCTGACTCAGCTACAGACTCTGACTTGTATTATATCGGACCTTACCCTCGCTCGCTCACTGTGGCCACCCACCGCCGCTGATGCAATCCGTCTCCGTCACCATGACTCGGCTCTCGGACCTTACTGTCGCCCTTCGCTCCCGAACCTCCCAGAACTCCCGATCGCCACTCATCTCGACTTGCGCTCCTGCCTCACTCACTCCCCGTCCTGCCTCACGGTGCCAGCGCTTATCTGATCCCCGTGTCTGAAAGTCTTCGCGCGGAAATGCAATCTCAACGTCTATCGCTGTTTGGTCTCTGCACGCGAAAGGAAAAGAAGACCCAGTTCTTGTGTACACGGCGGTCTCCCACGCAGAATCGACGTGACGGTGAGAGTCTCGGCGGCAAGGTACCTCTGGTCGAGCTTGGGCCTGCACTCAACAGTGTATACTGCATCTACCCCGATTCATCGCTTGTCAAGTCTTCCTTCAGCACAAGTACGCGAGTTTATAAGACGCTTGAGCGTGGAAGGACTCCGGGAATGCACAGGCGGGACGTTCCTCCCTGCCCGCTCCCGTACGACGTCAAGCGTCGCTTCTAACTTCTTTGTGGAAGCGGGCTCGTTCGCGTTTCGTCCGCGCGCGACTCGTTAGTTGCAACAAACGCTGTCGAGGTTGTTGCTCAGTTGCCGGTGCGAGCGCGTTTGCGTACCCCATCTAAACGAGTTCGCGTTGCGAAGGTCGATATGGTACGGTCCAAGCGGTTTGTGAGGCTCTCGTACGCTGTCGTTACCCCGGTGTTCCTGACGTTGAGACGCGGGGCGTCGGAGCCGAAGATCCCCAGGGATGACTGCTACATGCATCTCGAAGTTTTTGGAATGTGAGCCTACGCCGCATCGAAGTCCCCGTTGACAGTCACGAGCACGGCGCATTCACTAATGCGTTAATGCGCGAGATGGACAAAAGCCTGACAATGACATCGGGAAGACTCTAATACACTCCTCCTCCTCCTGCGTCTGAGGCTGCGATCAATCAAGCTTCAACTGTTCCTCGGTGCATCGAAGCAGGACATGCATATGAGGGCCGTGCACAACTGTCCACCAAGTAATTATTCCCTGCTCCGAATTCACTGAATCAGTACCGTTGCCAGTACCGACGCCACCCACGCGTATCACGTCTAGAATTTATTACAAAGCTGCAGCCCGCTGCTATTCATATGCATTCCCAACCGAGAGGTGTGACCAGACTATGTGAGGACGTGGTTGAACATTCGCAACAAGATCTAACAGGGATGAACTTTCACTAGGTAGAGAATCATATGTATGGGTCCCAATAGTCTGAAGGCAACTTCTATGCTCGAGCGGAAGTCAGACTTGCTCAAGATCACCAGTTACCCGTCCGACCCCGTCATCAAGGCCGCCATTTCCAAGATCCTGATGGAGTACGCAGGCCAGTGCCGCTCGAACTTGCGCAAAGTGGTACGTTACCATGTCCGCCAGTTCTGAGCCGTGCAAGTCCTTACAGCCGCCCGCCTCCGCAGATCTGGCGCTTCGTCGCCCGTCGGGTCGATCTCGATAGCTGGGCAAATTATATGCTCTCGCATTACGTTCACAAGTCGTCGTTCACCGACATGATGAAGGCCCGTCTCCCCCTTATGGTAGCTTGTCCCCCGTTACGTATCTGACTGTCACTGACACACTGTACCGGCGGGTTGCAGAACCGCTTGTTGGCCTCCCCACGAGCCGCGGTCAGGACACCGGCTTCTGGAAGAAGCTCAACGACGAACTGCGCAAACTTTACGACGAACATGGGCAGCAGCTGGAGTCTGAGACCTGGAAAAGGTGTGTAGCGGCAGGCCGGCGATGGAGTAGAGGACTGACATGCCGCCTTAGATGGGCAGACGACATCATCGCGGCCGATAAGGCTTTGTACTCCAACTCCCTTGACGGCGTGGAAGAGCCAGAAGATGATTCCGAGCAGCCTGTTGATGATGATGCTGTGGCCGAGTAGATTAGAAGCCGTATAGACATTTCAACATCCCTTTCTCGAAGCTGGCCGAGAGTTCGGAGCCAAATTTTGCTCGTGAATATCCGGTGGTTCGCTCGTAAGGTTCTTAAACTTGTATTACAGGAATCCCGTAGTCAGCTTACAGGGAGCCACTGATCCGAACCATCACAGGGATTCGGGGAATGACGTGGAAGGTGCCAGTAATGGCTGTGACCAGAAGATTTCCGGTAATTGGTGCGGTTCCCGTGTAGGCATGATGCCAAGAACATGAAGAACCCGTTCTATGATATAACTTCATCTCCTGCAAAGTGACAGCATCTGAAGGGATATCTTACCTTCATTCTCGAGCGTACGCCACTCGACACTGAACCTCAGAGCTGGCGCGTCGGGCAATTCTCCGAAGTTCTAAGTAGTCGATTAGCAAGACGTTCTGCGATCGTAAAAGACTGACTCTACTCACATTCGTGTATGTGCCGATCAGGCTCCAGTCAGCAACTGCGATATGGGCATCGCTGTGACGGGCGAGGGCCTCTTCCAGGATACGGTCAAGGACATTATCGTCCCCGCATTCACGCTGAGATGTATCTGATGCGCTTTCCACATCCACCGTGATATTGTGATCACAGGGAGGTGGGGCACTTTCCAACCCCGTGTAGGAATTCGAAGGACCAGGGTTGCTATGCGCTGCGTTCATATTACTCGAAGGCGACTTGCCAATGGTCAGCTCACGGTCTCGATCCTGCACTGAGGTACATACCTGAGATACACCCGATACCGGAGATGACTCGGACTGGCCGCCGTGAGATGCGAACAGCGCGATCAGCTTCCGACGTATGCGTGCAACCCGCTGCCTGCGAGCAACGACGAGACCAATAATGACTGTGTAGATGGGCGGCGAATCGACAGTCCACGCTTCGGATCCCGGGCCGCATGTGCACATCAGACCCTGCAGTTGAGCGTTTGCGATGCTGTGCGGCGTCTCGAGGAAGGGTGTGACTTCGAGGGACGCACCAGCTCGGTTTCCCGCTCGCGAGTAAACCCGGCACCGAACGCGAATCCAGGCGCAGTAATCTCGACGTCGCCAGACACTGAATTCAGGCCGTGGTAAGCGAGTCCGCCCAGCCAGCCCGACGACTGGACCGTCTCGCAGACCAGCACGACATCGCCTTCGTACAAGTTATACAGCTGATCGTAGTGCCGCGCCAACCACTCCTTGAGCTTCGTTCGACCGGGCCGTTTCAGAATGCGGACTTGTCGTTCTTTTCCCGCGAAGGCGAGGAAGGCGAATGCTGATTCCTTCGAGCTGACCTTTGGCTCGATGCTTGTCCTGTTCCGCAGGTGAGTAACAGATCTATCTGTATACAGGCATAACGTACGGAGGTAGACTGAGGGGTAGCGTCGCAGTGTCCGTGCCAGCAGATGCGTGGAACCGGACGCTGCTCGCGGTCGAGGATTTGAGAACAGTGGTATTGAGCTCTGCCTGCGAAACGATGTCGTCGACTTCGGACCAGTCAAGACCGGGGATGCCCTCAGGCGCGCTGTCGAAGACATTGAAGAGCTAGTTACGCGAGATGAGTAAAAAAAAGAGGTTCTCATTGGGCGTACTGAGGAAGGCAGCGCACCCATATAAACCGTCCCTTGTCTATATAGCCTCCATCGCCAATCACACCACCACGTTGTGGGAGGACATTGCTTTGAGGCTTGAAGAGGGTATGCCCGCCCGAAACAGCCTCGAGAAGCCTCGAATAGCGATTGGGAACCTCTCTCTGAGCGACGGGGTCGGTACGAGGCAAGTCGGATTCTCGGGACATAGTCAGGAGGGAAGGGGTGGGACCAGGCGCGTGGCCTTGCGCAAAGCAGAGTGTTTGTTGACCTTAGTAGTATGTGGAAGCAATGCGCGTCCGACGGCTGTCATGCACGCGAAGCAGTGCGACAGAGCGTGACCGGAATACCAGACGCTGTGCGTGGAATTGCTGGATAAGTCCTATGTAGGCCACAATGCGGGAATAGAGAAGCAACTTCATCTTCTTGACAGGCAAAGTGTGCCACGAGCACAGACAGGACGAGGCGCTGAATGTGGCAGTCCGCACTTACATAAGAGAGCCCTTGCATTTGGGTATTCGGCGCGCGAGGAAACAGCGTTTCATCTGAAGCAATTGTAGGTGCGAGTCGACCGCGAAGGTGATACGCTGACTGCTGCTCGCGTGGTCCGGAGCAAGGAGCGACGCGGAGTTCATCGGGGAAAACGGGAAATGGCAACACTGTCCGCAACAATAACATGAGACAAGTTACTTTGTATCGGAACAAAATGGTCTCTGTGTTATCACAAGGTATAAGAGACATTGAATTCGAGGTTGTTGCTCGCTTGCCTGCCTGCGTACCCCGTCCAAACGCGGCGCGATAGTTGGCGTTGCACAGGTTGGTCCAACTAGCGCATTGCAGATTGTGGATTTGTTGAGCATCTCTAACGCTGCCGTTACCCCGGTGTTCCTGACGTTGAGGTGTGCGGGTGTCGCAGATACTAGGGTCAAAGATCGTAGGTACTAGGCGGTGACTGCACATTTACGTGCATCTCGAAGTTTATGGAGAGAAACCAATCCCCCCCCCCCTTTCCAGTCACGAGTACATAGAGGGCATTCAGAGTGATTCTTAAATACCAATGGTTCAAGTTGTTGTCGTATCGGGTAAACGGGACAGACCCAACTCTGCGTCTACATTCGTTCCTCACTACTACGCAGACTCTCGCCTATGGTAATCAGCGTCGTCGATGAAAGAGGATTGTAACCTGGAGCAAATAAGATTAACATGGGCTCCATCAAGTCAAAGCTTGAAGACGCTGTAAACTATGCGGAAAGGTTACTCACGTCTATCTTTCGAACTATCAATGGACTTGAGAATCCAGCGAAAGAGATCTCGCATCTTGTTACGACCAATCTCAGTTTCGGATGAGATTTCGACGAGACCGATATTCAACCGTCTTGCGAAGTCGTTGGCGTACTCCGGCCGAACCGCCTTCGGGCTGACTGCACTTTTGCACGCAACCAACACAGTGATTAGGCCCATCGCGCGGTAGGAGGCCAAAAGCTGGGGTACCAGAACGAACGAAGCCGAGTCCGATGCGTCGTAGCAGAGCATCACGCCATCGAGAGGGAGGGGCATGCCAGCGGGCCATGCACCATCGAGCGGGCCTGTGTCGACTTCTAGCACTTGAACGACGTGTGGTAGTGAGGAGGACTGTAACGGTATCGACGCCTCGCGGGAAATGATTTCGACCCTTCGCGCGGCGGCACCCCCGAATCCGATACTGTAAACCAAAAATTTATTACCGCGTAACGCGTAACGGGACCCTCCCGTCGCGGTAATAAATGCGATTTGTCACGCGTAACGGAGGTCTGGCGGTAGTGAGCGTAACGCTGCGAAATAGTGGCTAAGGCTGCATATAACGGAAATTTCGCGCGCTGCGCGGCAGGGGGCTCCGTCTAATGGTTGGAGCGTGTAATAGAGAGTTCTTAGCATGCTTTGAAGCTCCAGAGTGATCTCAAACGGGCGGAATGCCATCTCGGAACCAGATTTTGTGCTGCCGCGGTAACGAAAGTAACGGTCACCCTGACCGTGCGGCAATGTATTTTAGGTGTAACGGGGGTCGAGCGGCGGTAATAAATTTTTGGTTTACAGTAGTCAGCCCAAGCGAACTCTCGCTGAAGTCGAACTGGCAGTCTAAGGACCCGAGTCCCGTGGTGATGAGAGTACTTTTGCCGCATCCTGCTGCACCGACAACGGCAATGGTGAAGTCGTGCTGCCTGGCTGCAGTCGCAGGCTCTGCACCTATTTCCTCAGGCTGGAAGAGCCCGGAAGACGACGAGTTGGGGTATTCTGTCAAGAATGGTATTGATGCGTTGGGTGCCATGCTGTTGCTGGTGAAGGTCGTGGCACTACCCGAGCTCGCAGCGGTGACTTTAGACGCATTGCTGTCGGCGCGCAGACGTGGTGTATGCCTGGCGCGGCTCCAACCCCTCGGGATCGTGCTCGAATCGTCGCTGGCTCTCGATATTCCGCGCGACGAGAAGCAGTCGTTACCGTTCCACTCCTCCTGTTCGTCTATGAGTGTTACGAATGAGTCCATGCTAAGACTGCTCCGCAGCGCGGTGGGCAGGTGATGCAACGGCGACGCAAAGCCTCGGGACGAAGCGAGTGTACTCTCTTGCGATAACGGAGATGAGATCCGATGTCTTCCCAGCTGGGCAATGCGCCGTGCCAGTTCACGGATGGCCGAGGGAGTAAGAAGAGAGGGCCGAGTTTTGCGGAACTGTATCGCGGGGCTACGAGTACCGCGAGTTCCCTCAGTCTCGCGACGCCCTTCATCCGCGATGTGCTCAGAGGGCGGCGACTTGTCTCTATCGTTTCCTTCCTTCTGCACAACGTTGAGGGCGCCGGTTGTGGACTTGAGAGCCGACAGTGCGTCCCGCGCTGCCCTCGCCCGAGCTTGTTTCTTGATCGAACCATTTCTTGTAGCAAAGCGTACCCCTTGAACTGTAGAGTACAATGAATATGGCATTGGCAGAAACGCTGAGAACGTACTTATTGGGGTCGAGCACCATTCGAGCTTGAAAACTTCGTCGTGCCAAGCCAAAGACATAGACCGTCGTGAGCATTCTTCGCGTAGCGCCGCAGGGAAGGTGTCCTGCACATTATCCAGCACTAATTGTCCCGTCAATACCAACAAGAAAGCATAAACTGCAACACGGACATATCCACTCAGCTGATTCAGAATCAGGCTGTGGCGGGAGAGGCGTGGTCCCTTCTTTAAGTGGTTGGATCGCCTTAGAGTTAACATCGTCTGGCACTCCCTGCAGCAAGTCCTCTGCTGCCCGTAACTGGTCCAGGATCGAGCTGATCAGCGGGTCTTCGAGTGCATGACGAGCATTGTTGATGGCAGCGATGAAAGAATCATTCTCTGGTCGATTGATAGACGGTGCCACTGCCGGACTGCTTGGACGGATATGCGGATAGCCAGCACCTGGAGATACTAACACGGCTCCTGCAGCTATTGCCACTTAGCGACGAACAGATAGTCAGCGTTATGTAGCACCTTTGACCGGCGCTGTGCTGACGGGGGGCTCCTCCTGCTCGAGAACACGAGGAACTTTACAGCCCACCAAGCGCTGGACTTGCAGTAGTTTCCCTGCGCCAAGATCGAACGTTCAACAACTGCGCGCCAACAAGAGCAACAGTGTGCCCTTACCTCCGTCTGCACGAGTATGCCACGTCACGTCGTACTGAACATTTTCGAAGTCGGGTGAAACACCTCCGCATTCCTATGAGCCAGTGTTAGCTATAGTCTTGGTGAATGAAGGGAAGAGAAAAGCCGTACATCGACCATATTCGTGATGAGGCTCCAGTCGGCCACCGCGAGGTCAGCATCTTCATGTTCCGCTAAAGCACGGTCCAATATGGTATGAAGCAAGGATTCATCTCCCATGTCCAACAGAGACAGCGAGTCGGATACGGAAGAGCTGAGCGACGCTATGCTGGGAGATTCCGCATCGCTGTCGTCGCCTGCAGACGCAGCAGGGGTTGGCGGGGTTCCAGTCTTTGAAGGCCAACCGTTAGTAGTTGTACGCGTCCCGGAGTAATACTCAGCAAGCGCACCGTTGACCTTGTTGACATGGCTGATGACCAATTGCTGGTGGACGACCCTTGAGCGTCGTTCGCACCGCTCGTGCTTCGGAAATCCTTCACGGAGACCAGTGCGTTAGGCGCAGTCGATGGACCACATATCTCACACGTACCGATGCAGGTGGACGCTCGGGAGGACGCTCGCCTTGAGAGGAATGGGTGACCGAAGCGAAAAGAAGCGCCGGCGTATGCGTGCCATGATCTGTCGCCTCGCTACAATGAGTCCCACAATGACGGTGTAGTTGGGCGGCAAGTCGGCCGTCCAGTTGTCAGGATTAGGACCGCGAGTAGAAACCAAGTCCTGGTCAGACCTTTAGTAAAACGGGAGCAACAGTGAGTAGTACATAAGAGTAACGCACAACTTGGACTTCGCGGCCCCGAGTGAAACCAACGCCGACCTCCGCAACGCCGGGAAGCGTGACTTGTACATCGCCCGAGATCTCACGCGTGTCGTGATACGCCAGACCTCCGACCCATCCGGACGAGCGGATGGTTTCGCAAATGATCACGATGTCGACGCTATACAACGCGTGCAGTTCTTCGTAGCGTTGCGAAAGCCACTCTTTTACCCTCGTCCGACGTGGCTCTTTTAGAACAGATATCTCGCGTTCGCGGCCTGCGAGTGCGAGGAAGGCGAAGTTTGCTTCCTCTAGGCGGACGACCGGCTCGATGCTGGCACTGCTCTCCCCATAAACACTCCAAGTAGATATCGCCACAGGCGGAAGAGACGACGTACGGAGGCACCCCAAGAAGTGGAAGTAAGCTCGATTCGTTCGAGTCTACGCCGAATGATGCGCGAAACTGGACGGTGCTCGCGGATGAAGATTTAAGAACGCTGCTGTTGTCGCGCATGCGCGTCGAAATGTCTTGGGCTGCGCTCCATGCGACCCGCGGGATACCGGTCGGCGGGTCAGTAAAGACGTTGAATAGCTGCAGGAAATGTTGAGTTGTCGTCCAGACTGAGCGAACAAACGGACCCGATAAAAGGCTCCCTTGTTGATATATCCACCGTCCCCAATGGTCCCCCCTTGGTCGTGTTGAGCTGCAGGTTCGAACAGTGCGTGCCCGCCCGCGGCAGTCTGGAGTAGCGCAGAGTATCGATTTGGAATCTCCCGCTGAGCGTCGAAGTCAACGCGGGGTATGTCGGTCGTTCGAGACATCGCCGCTACTGGGAAGGAAGCACCAACTGACGAAAAGAAGTCGCTGTGGGAGTGAGTATATAACAAGTCTCGGGCGCAATGCGGATTTGTCGTTGCGGTGCGAGCCCATATCAACAAGGCGCTTCTTCCTGTGCAATGACAATCAAGACCGAGCGAATGGAGTGACTGACAGCTGCTCAGATCTTTGGCACTCAGCGCTGATACCGCCTCGGCTGAGCATACCGAGGCGGTTTAAGAGCCTCCACCCTGACTTCTAAGAGATCCACGGTTGAGCTGAAGGCAACCATCGCTTTCTCCTTCGCTTTCTCCTTCCCGACGGCTTTACTGTAAGCTTGTTGAAAAAGTAGAAGATGAGGACAAGTCCCATCGCCTGACCGTCCTTGAGCGTACGTGGGCTCGGAGAAAGTAAGAAGGCAAGTTGCGCGTAGCGGAGTTGGATTACGCGTTGACGCTCCTTGACGGCTAATACGGTAATGTCCGCCAGCGAAGTCAGGTCATTACCGTATGACACGTCTGCGTCCCGTAGACTAACCATCTGGATTCTGCAGCAGCGTCGAGTATCCATTAGGAATTTCCCGTCGAGCAGCGAAGTCTGCGCGCGGAAGGTCTGAGTCGCGAGACATGGAGATAGCCTTCCTTCGCAGTCACAGCGTCGGCGGTCAACTTAACCTGTTGCTGTGCACGGTATCTGTTCGTCGACAATAGGCACAGTTAGCGATCTCGGGCGGTGTGCTGGCGCTGTGGCATGCTTCTGTGCGGGTTCGCAATCCGCAGAAGAGGTTCTTCTTCGCAAGCCTCGTGCCTTGCCTACCATAGAGTCGCGGGCCCGCAGTGCAGACGTTGGGGCGCCGAAATAGTTTCCTGATAGTTCAAGTCACGTTGCAAGCATTTGCGGTGCGTGGCGAATTGTCAAGGATTGACGCGGAGTTTTCCTCGCCCTTCGGAAAAAAAAACATCGTATCCGGTTTCAACCACCAATACCCATGCCCTGTATATTCCCAAGTGACTATGTACCGTATCTGTCTTCAATCTGGTCTTCGATTCTCATTGCCGAGAAGTCTGCGCAGAGCGCAATAGCGTGCATGCAGTGTTCGTGTGACTAAGTGGTATCTGTACAAGAGAAACGACGGGCAGGCTACACGGTGTCAGATTCCGACTGGAGCTCGAATAGATACGACAGGAAGTGGGAAAGGACGATGAAGGCGAAGCTGGTTCGGAATGTGAGCATTTTGTGAGCAGAGATATCACAGGCAGCGGCGGGAAAGAGTAAAATGATGTTGTAGCAGATGACGAGAAGAGAGAAAAGAATTGCGGTATGTACGCCCCTCCTGGAGAAAATCAAGAAACCCCCATCCATCCAACCGAACGACCGAGTGACTTAAGCTCTATATTCCGGCAGGTCATCGGGATGTGGGTCGCCGTGCTGCGAAGATGCGGAGTGCTGTGCAAGGTTTGCCTGCGAGCGGTTCGGGTCGATGCGCTGTGCGACGAACTGCAACACGCGTTCCAGGTCCTCCTCCGCAAGCCGCGGCGCACCTCCTGGCCCGTAGTTCGACTCGGACCCGTTCGACGCCGAACGCGCGTACCCCGAGCCGACGTTACTCCCTCCACCCAGAACCGAATGCGACTGCGTGGGCTGGTGGTGCACCGAGCCGGGCTGCGACTGCGCGTTGTTGCCAAACCCGGCGCGGTTCTTCCTGTCGCCGGTCGCGACCACGGGTGCGATGACGGGGACGATGCCTGTCGGCTGCGCGTACGGGCTCCAGTGCGATTCAGGTAGAGACGGTTGTTGATGTTGCGGGCTCATGAGATCGGAGCCGCCCGCTGTGAAGCTGCGCGTGCCCGGATGCGACTCGGGTCCGCCCCAGGTGCCACTCGAGCTTTGGGTCGGCGCAGGGCCCCAAGGACGCGCAGCAAGGACGGGGTCATCTTCGAGGACTCCTGGCCCTGCACGCGCGGGAGGGGCATATGCGTGACTTTGTCTACGACGACGAAGGATGAACCAGACGAGGAGCGCAGCAAGGAGAAGACCGCCTATTGCACCAACGACACCGCCAACAATCGGTCCGACACTCGACTTCTTGTTAGAGTTGTCTTGCATGGACGTATTCGTTGGGTTAGACGAATCGGAATCAGATGCGGTCGAGGATGCAGGGAGCGATCTATGTAGTCAATCAGCATGGTGTGAATACAGAGTACTCTGCGAACGTACGCAGATCCGGCCTTGAGCAGTGTTATCGCGTCCAGCGCCACACAGCATACCCGTCCTCTGTTGCAGTCGGGAACATCGCTGTTGAAGTCTCTAAGCGTGATGGTGTGCTGCGCGGTGGGGTCGAGGCCGCCTTTCATGAAGAACACAGCCTGGCCGTCCTCCCAGCTCGAACTCGCGTCCATGTTGGTCGTCTTGTCATCAAGCGTGACGCTGAACGCATGCGCATCGGGCCAGACGTTCCCGCGGAGGATGACACCTCCGGCATCACTGAAAGTATACGTCGCGAGCACAGTGGCGCCGTAGTTGCAATCGAACGACGAAGTGGTGTTGAACAGTGTCCGTCCATGACCGCCACGGTCCCATGCGAGACCGCTATCCGTGGGGGTGTAGCTCCAGCCGGAGTCTTGGTCATCAACATTGGAGTCATCGTTCACGACCTTGCCGTTAGTCGTAACGCCCATCGTCACTTGGCCACCGAAGAACTTGAACTCGCTGCCAGTCGCCGCGGATACCTGGAGGAGTGCGGTATGGCTCGAACTGTCGCCGAGCCCTTCGGAGTAAAGTAACGTGTCGACACCCGCTGCAGCGTATGCGGCGCAGATGGGGTTCGAGGCGGCATTAGGTATTGTCGTCTTGACCAGAGCATTGTCGAGCGTGAGGGCATAACCTGCTCCGCCAGTGGCAAAACAGAGATACAGCGCCGAGCCTTCGAACGTTATCGAGACGCGTGCGCTCGTTGACTGTGTTCGGCGGAACGCCACGCCACTAGTGGGCGGCGAGATAGCAGCGCCTCCTGAGAAACAACGATGAGCAAGTGTTCTAAATCCGGAGGGACGAGACCATACCTTGCGGCCAGATACTAGAGTCGGTGTACGATGCATTCCAAGCCTGCACGTTGTCGACAGTGCATGTGCAGCGGACCGTGGAGGAAGTGTTAGTCAAGAAGTCGATCCATGGAGGGTTGCAGCATGAGCGATATAGCGGGGCGTGGCATACGGAATGCGTGGTCGACGTGTGTACGGCCCAGGAACCCGGTTAGCAGGTGTGCAGATCATGTCCAAGTTGACCGACGACGCCAGGGAGCCCATCGGCACCGGTGAATAGAAGCAGGACGAGCGGCGAGCGGCAGCCAAACGCAACAGCAATCGTCCGTAACGGGGAGAACAGCAGCCATGGAATCAGGAGAAACGTGGAAATCAGTGGGCGCTCAGCTATAAAACGGGCGAAAGTGCGCACAGAAAGGACGTCTCCGTCTCGCGAAGGCGTATATCTGCAAACACGGTATCAGCTGTCTGGTTGCTATACGGGCAGAGCAACAAACTGGAAGAGCGGGCTGGCCGCCGAGAGCGAGACGTTGTACGGCGCGGGCGCGGCGCTCATTGCTCGCAGAGACAGCGCCAGCGCGGGACGGCCGTGAGGATGGTGTCGGGAAGGAATCAAGAGGCACACGCGACTGAAAGCCCATGACACTCAGCAGCACAGCCGCACCGCCCGTGCCCGCAGTTCCATCACAACCATAAAATTTCTCGCTTAAATTCTGGGACCTATATGGCGCTCAAGTACACTACACTAGCGTCTCGAATCGTATGCTCAAAAGGCTGGGACTACAGTGAAATAAGTACTGTGCCGCCGAGATTGCCGGAGATGTCGCGGTGATCGAAGGTAATTGCCGGGATCATCAGCACGGCACCGGATGCAGATCCGACCGTTTTCGCGGGGGCCTGCAAATCTAATAGTATTGCACTGCTCCGCAGGCTGCAAGAGAATACCTTGCAGCTCTCTCCACACAACCATTAGGGAACAAATTAGAGAGGTTGCGATTTCCCGGAATTTTCGATTTTCCGGTTTCGCGCCGCTCCACCCAGCAACTTGCGCCACCCTGCTACCACACTGGCTTTCAGACTCGAGGCATTGGATAGTTTTAACTGTGGTAGGATGATGATACTGACAAGGGGTGCGGCGGTGGGGTCCGGAAAGAAGTTTCCGGAAAGTTCATCGCAACCTCTCTATTAAGTGTCAAGTGTCTCCCGAACATCATACCGCACTACGGTACTACGACTCGGACATCGCGACTGGTGGGCTACCCAGGCTGTCATAAGCCGATCGCTTCTCCATACTTCAACGTCGCTGATGAAGTCTCCAGATGCCTCTCGGTCCTCAACCTATCTGTGACACGCCGAAGGACCTCTTCGAGACCCTCAGACGTCGTTCTCTGAATCCGCGGCTGTGTTCTCAGCGCTCCGTCCGAGTCTGGCGATCCAGTCATCGAGATCCCTACGCTCGACTCGCTCATGACCTCCGAAGGGGCGTGGCTCTCCTGGCCAGGTCCAAAGGGCCCCGCACTCCAGATCCGTATCCACGTTCCCGGCTCGGGAGGGGTTGCAGCGTTGGTCCGAGTCGCAACAGTGCACGATCTCTCCTTTGGCGAGCTCCAGTTGATCGGATACGGCGATGACGCGAGGTCCAGACGGATATGACTCCGAAGCGGTGGGAGTACGAGTGGATGTACCGTCCGATCTGTGCGACGTCTCTGCCTGAGTTTGCTCACGATAACGAGGAAGACAACGACAACGACGAGCAGCACTGGCACGAAGCCACTTGCGACGCCAACGATAATGACCGTCGAGCGCTTGACATCGCTCTGCTGCGAAGTTGAGCGAGGCTCAAGAGTCACATCCTGAGAGGACATTGGGAATACTGTACAACATCTGCAACTTCGTTGGATGGTCGCTGTTACATATATTGAACCTCTCAGTGTTAGCCACAGCCACTTTTCGGAAACGGCGTGAAGAATCCGCGGGATGTCGAGGTCGATGGCGAACCCGTGAATATGCTCCAGGCATACCCATGTTGTTAATCAGCCAGGAATTCGCACGACGGCAGCTGAGGCGAGTCGTCTGTCCCTCCGGAAATCCGGCGCCTGTACAGCACGTACTCCCTCGCTCATACTGTCCTTCGCACACAGTAAGTGGGAAGAGATTGGGCCCCTGAGGCAGTCTCGCTTCGTCAAAGATAAGCACGCTAAATAAAGGCAGCGAGCTCATGCATACAGCAAAGTAATAGAGAACTACTGTACAGGCATTCATTGGCCTGATCCACGATAAACGGGTAACAATGTACTCTCTGTAGCTTCTTCATCTCCCGCCCTCGCTGGATTGGGTCATGCTACACCCGGCGTTGCTAGTCCAGTCTCTGCGATATGACCTGTAAGACCTCTTCCAGGTCCCCAGGCGCAAGTCTTCGTGGGTTCCTCGAGTCCGACGGCTCGTTGCTCTCCACGCCATGCGCAACCGGAGGCAGGAACCTCGCATCGGATGGAGACTTGTGGGACCTGCCCGAAGTGATAACTTCAAAGAAGGCACGCAACTTCTCGTCCCGTGGATTAGTAACGCTGTCGGATAAGCCGTTGTTGTATGAAGTCGTGGTACCCGGCGGCGGGAGGGGTGCTGTCCGCTTAGCGGCGCGACGTCTGCGCAGCCACCTGAAAAGCAGGAAAGCTGCCAGTACGAGCAAGGTGACGCCGCTAGCTGCACCGACGCAGATTTCGGCGATCGTTCTTGTGGATGGCTTATCGTGCTGGCGCAATGCTGAAGGAGCCGCAGGATTTCCGCTTGCAGTCGCTGCTCCTGATCCCGTGCTGTTGGACGTAGTAGTGTTAATGGTAACCGATGAACCTCGAGTGCGGCTGACCTGAGCAAATCAAGCGAATTAGAAGACCAAATCGGAGCCGTGGAGGTCGCGGCTGGAGTCGTCCGAGCTGAGGAGGCGTTGTTGATGGGAGACCATACTGTAAACCAAAAATTTATTACCGCGTAACGCGTAACGGGACCCTCCCGTCGCGGTAATAAATGCGATTTGTCACGCGTAACGGAGGTCTGGCGGTAGTGAGCGTAACGCTGCGAAATAGTGGCTAAGGCTGCATATAACGGAAATTTCGCGCGCTGCGCGGCAGGGGGCTCCGTCTAATGGTTGGAGCGTGTAATAGAGAGTTCTTAGCATGCTTTGAAGCTCCAGAGTGATCTCAAACGGGCGGAATGCCATCTCGGAACCAGATTTTGTGCTGCCGCGGTAACGAAAGTAACGGTCACCCTGACCGTGCGGCAATGTATTTTAGGTGTAACGGGGGTCGAGCGGCGGTAATAAATTTTTGGTTTACAGTAGATGTTCCTCCTCGCTCAGCAGGACTAGACCGTCGAGATTCGCACAACATGCCATTAGCGGCTGAGTCGGTGGAAGATAGTAAAGCCTGTTGCAGTACGGATAGTTCTCGTTCCAGTTCCTGAGCGAGATAGTGTACTGTTTCGAGGGGTCGAGACCGCCGCGGAAAAACAGGTTGACCGACTGCGCGTACTGGACGACACTCGTTGCATCCAGAGGTATGACCTCGTCGTTCAGCTCGATGGTGTATGGCTGGAGTCCGACGCCGATAGTCCCGCGGAGTACGACGCCGCCGGCTCCAGTGAAGTTGTACGTCGCCGATTGTACGTTGGCGCCGTCGTAGATGCACGTGAAGCTGTGCGTATTGTTAATGAGGTTCGCGCTGGGTGCATCCGTTTGCGTCTGCCACGACCAGGAATCGCCACGGCCGGGAACCATGGCCCAGCCTGCGTCGACGTCGTCGATGTGACGTTCTCGAAGTTGTGTACTGTTGCGCCAACTCAGTCTCCCGCGCGGAAGAGATATGAATGTTTCTACCTGCTGCTAGTTACGCCCATACTGACAATTCCGCCAAAGAAGCGGAAGTCTTCTGTCCCGATAGAAGAGAACGTGAGCCTGGCGCTGTGCTTTCCCATGGACATTCCAGATGAAAAAAGCAAAGTCTCGGCGCCGATGTACTTGCTGCACGCAGGGTCGGCGGAGGAACGTGTTTCCGTGATGAGGTTGCCGTCTACTGTGAAAGCGTACGATGCACCGATACCCACGAAACAGAGATAGACGTCCGCTCCTGTCCAGAGAAATGTCAACAAGGGAAGGACTACACGCCAACCTGCGGACCTATATAATCGAATTCCATGCTCGCTTTTTGGGTCGAGGTGCGGCGATACGGGATACGCTGATTGTCATATTCCATGAATGTCGAGTTCCATGTCTGTCAAGGAGAGCTGTCAGCACGGATTGTCGCCGGAATGTGTGCTCCTACAAGAGTCGCGTCGCCATCGCGGTTTGGTAGATACCTAAACAACGTGAATGGACTACTTGTGATCGTAACGCATAGAGGACTTACCTGTAAAAAGGACTTGTGGAAGAGAGTGAAACGTTATAGGGAACGAGGCCGGACATGGGTGCTCACAAGTGAAGAATTTGACCAAGAAGCGTGGGACATGGCCTATATACACTGCTTGGACGGGCAGTGAAAGACGCGGCCCCGAAGTCCAAAGTATAACCAAGGTACGCGCAGATTCGAGAAGCCTCAGGCGAATCCCATCATCCGCTGTGCAAACCGTCCACGTAGCACGAACGAAGTTTCGCATCCGGACGCAGCGAGTAAACATGCCGGGTGGCACTAGGCGTAGCACGTGCAGACCGTGGGCAGGTGTAGCGCAGATCGCCTAGTCAGTACGATTTCCCTCCCATCACGGGCTCGTGGTGGATGATGCATCGATGAAGGACAATGTCTACATGCTTTACGCGCATGGCTGCATCTTCATGCGAAGGTTATCTGCTGTGACACCGGCGTAATGGTGACGAGGAGAGGAAGAAGAACGCAAACAACCGACGAGCGCTCGTCTTTCGAACTCAACACGTGATCTGGTCGTACATGGTCGACGGGCTCTGTTTCTGTACTTGGTTCATCGAAGTCAGCGGTAGGTGTAAATCGAATGATATTGCACCGCTCCGCGGCCTTCGCACAACATAAGGAGAAGAAAGATATATACATCGTTCCTGGCATGATGAAGCGGCGAGAGAGAAATAATCGAGGTGGAGCGCTCATGGGGTACACACTGGAAACTATCTAAACACACCAGGTGGACAGAATTCAACCACGATAATCCGGGGGCAAGGTCGCTTCCTCATCCTCCACCGTCGGTCTCCGAACATCCCGCCGTTCGGAATCCATCCGCTGCGAAACGAACTGAAGCACCTCTTCCAGATCCTCTGGTGCCATACGCCGATAAATCCTCGACACGCCGTCAGATGGCCCAGTCGTCGTCGTTCCCGCGCGCGACTCGGTCATGATCTCCGACGGCTCGTTGCTCTCGGTGGCGCCGCGCCCGAAGGGCGCGTTCGTCCATCCCGAGTGGCTCGGGAGCCGGTCAGTTGCGGCGTCAACAAGTGCGCCCAACTTGTCGCTGCGTGAGGACCGATCGTCTCGTCCAGGGTGTGATGAGCGAGGAGGTTGGGGCGGAGGGAGTGGATCAGCCCTCCGATCCGCGCGACGTTGATGCATCCACCGGAAGAGGAAGAAGGCTGCGAGGACGAGGAGCACGACACCACTTGCTACGCCGATGCATATACCGACGATCATTCCCGTTGATGGCTTTGAGCTGCTGTCAATCGAACCGGAGGGCACAGACGTCGTATTAGGAGAGCCAGAATTACCAGACCCAGCAGGACCTGACGAGTCAGAACCAGAAGCACTGTGAAACGTCTCAGTACTGACCGACCCAATGCAGAGCAAAGGTCTCACCCAGAAGGAGAGCCCGGGGGTATGATCGGAGATGAGGACGAACCCGTGGAAGAAGTGCCACCGGAAGTATTGGATGGTCCGGAATTTGGAGGTGTTTGAGGTGCTGAAGGTCTTCGGAAACGACGGGTCAGCATCACCGGGAATGACGACGCCAGTTAGACCTACGTGGAAGAAGGACCTGGAGGAGGAGGAGGAGGCGCCGATCCACCCCCGTCACCGAGCAGAACGAGACCGTCCAAGTTGGCACAGCACGCCAGTAAATGTTGACTTGATGGAAGGTAGTAAAGCTTGTCACACGTCGGATAATTCTCGTTCCAGTTCTTAAGCGAGATTGTGTACTGCTTCGTTGGGTCGAGCCCGCCTCGGAAAAACAAGTTGACGCCTTGCGGGTATGGCCAAACGCTCGTCGCGTCCAAGGGTATGCTCTCGTCGTTCAGGGTGATTGTATACACCTCGAAGCCCATGCCAACAGTCCCTCGGAGAATAACACCGCCCGCGCCAGTGAACGTGTATGTTGCTGTTTGTGGCGCTCCTTGGTCGTAGATGCACGTGTAGCTATGCGTATTGTTGATGAGGTTGGCTGTGGAAACGTCCTGCCCCGTCTGCCACGACTCGGAGGTGCCACGACCTGGAAACATGGTCCAGTGGCTGTCTTCATCATCGACCGTGCGTTCTTTGACATGCGTGCTGTTTTATGATATGAGTTCCTAGCGGCCGGCGGCCTGGGTATGCGTGATGCGCACCTGCCGCTTGTGACGCCCATAGTGACGATTCCACCGAAGAAGCGGAAATCTTGCGCTCCAATAGAGGAGAATTTGAGTTGTACGTTGTGGCTTCCCATGGATATACCAGACGAAGACAGCAACGTATCGGCCCCAGTGTACCCGCTGCATGCAGGGTCGGCTGCAGAACCCTTTTTCGTGATGGCATGCCCATCGACGGTCAAGGTGTACGCCGCACCGCCGTCCGCAAGACAAAGGTACACGTCTGATCCTATTCACAGACGGGTAGATGTTAACGAGCAATGGCGGCGCGCTGAGCTGCGTTGCGTACCGAGGTAGTCGAATGTCATACTCGCGGATTGGGCGAGCGTGCGGCGGTATGGAATGCCCGCCGGTTCTTGCTGATTGGCAATGGGGGGCCATACTGGGGAACCCGTGTAAGAAGAGTTCCATGTCTTTGGGAGGCAAGGCGATGAGCGATCGTCTGCGGGACATGCTGCGGCTTACGAGGCTCGCGTCGCCATCGCGGTTTGGCAGATAACTAGAAAAGATGAGCGGATATAAGGGATGAAGGCGGATGGAAGGACTGACTTGAAGAACGGACTAACGGAAGACAGAGAAACGTTGTAAGGCACGAGGCCGGACATGAGTCCACCCCAGTGAAAAATAGGTGACCAAGGAGGAAGAAGGACGATTCTATGGGACCACCGCCTAACGTTTGATGATACGCTCCTGAGGCGCACTGGAATGTGCGGCTCCGATCTCACGAGTAAAGTGATTGTAGGCGCCACATGAGCGGATCCGCCTTGACTGGCATCGCTAGGTGAACCGCATCATACGTTGCACACAGATGCGAGGAGGAGGGAGAGCAGTAGTTTTTTCAGGCTGCAATGTCTCTCTTTCGCCCCATGCCCATGTCGGACATGGGAACGGCGCGCGCAGCACATAGAACCAGTGCTGTTGGAGCGCTCATGAACAGAAGAATGAGGAAAAGAAAGTCTTCCAGCACCGCCGTCAGACTGTAACCGAGTGTCCGTGCGCTGGCGACGAGAAGAGCGACTAAATACGGACTTGAACAGCGGCGGACAGCTATATAGAACGGTGGGCCACTAAGTAGTGTAGACGGGGGTTTGCGCATCCACAGCGCTCGTTCGGTGCCATGGAGCCTGGATCGTCCACAGGACAGCCGCAAACACTGTAGGACGATGCATTAGAAGCACGGAAGAAGAGTCGAACCGCGGAGTTAGAATGGCGTTGTTCTCGCTTTGCAGCCTTGAATTGGGTGGCCTGCACGTGAGCAACAGTTCGGTTACACAAGAAAGAAAATTTCTGATACCTCTGGTAGGTATCAGGCCTATAAAAATAGTCCCGGTTTCGAACTATCCCATTCGCCTACCAATGCTCAGCCCACGCAGGCCACTCAGACCCAGAGAGCGTCTCAGGCCGTCACCGAATGTCTTTGTCGTTAATGTATACTGTGGTAAAGTGGTTCTCAAGGATTAATATTCAATGATACGTAAAGCGTGAGTTGCGGTCGGATCCCGGAAGCGGCGCCCCGATCGATGACGAGCCGTGCTGACGGATCACACGATTCGCCACCCGAAAAAGCAGACACGGAACGCCGCTGCCATGTCGTTCGTTCCCTGGACCAGCGAGTCACATCGCTGCAGTCGAGCGCCATGAGCCAGTCCAGACACTCTATCGAGAAGGACAAGGACGTGCGCGTCGACGACGAGAGCCTCGACTTGCAAGAAAAAGGCGGTCTTCCGCCCGAGTCACAGTTCCAGCATCTGTCCCGCCGGCTACTCACGCTCGGCGTCGAGACGCGAGGGTACGTCTTATGCGCGACCTCTTTACATCTTCTTCACGCTGATAGTCGCTCCAGGATTCTGCCAGTTTCTGTCGAAGATCGCTCGGACCCGGAATTTCGCAAAGTTTTCTTCCTGTGGCTGTCGGCGAACTGCAACATCCTCTCGTCCGTGAAATTACATACTTCGACCTCCGTACGGGTCCCTCACACGCTTCAGTATATCTGCGGGAACGCTCGGTCCCCTCGTGTTCGGTCTCAGCTTTCGGGACACGGCCCTCTGCATATTGGGTTTCAACATCATCGGATGCGCATTGCCAGCCTACTTGTACGTTGGGTAGCAGATTGTGTGTAACTGCATGACTTATCACCCGAATACAGCTCTACTTTCGGCCCTAAATTGGGGTTGAGGCAGATGGTACACGCAAGATACAGCTTTGGATTCTTTGGAGCAATCCTACCAGCATTCTTGAACCTGGCACGTCATTCGCTCAGTCGCCTTTCATATCTGACCTCCGTATTGTAGGCGACAATGATGGGTTATCTCATTCTCTCGTGCATCTTGGGTGGATCAACGCTATCGAGCGCGTCTGTGAGCTTCGACCCCACAGTGGGAGAACGCGCGGGAGGAATCAGCTGGGACGTCGGCATCGTCATCGTTGCTATCATTTCTCTATTTGTGCGTTGACACTGCTGTCATGGCCGGTTCCGCCCGACTAACACGCCCTCTTAGGTCTCCTTTTGCGGTTACAGGGTTCTCAATGTGTGCGTAAGTCACGGAGCTGTCGAAGGCGTCTGACGTGTGCTCTCAGATACGAGCGATTCGCCTTCATCCCGGTCTTTATCGTGTTCCTTATAGCCACCGGCGTTGGAGGTAAACACCTAAGTCCAGACAACTCTCTGCCGCCTGCGACGGCACCGCAAATACTGTCATTCGGCGCCACAGTTGCGGGCTTCGTTATCAGTTACTGTCCGTTGAGCTCCGATTTTACGACCTACATGCGCCCAGATGTGTCGAGCTACAAAGTATTTTTCTACACGTACTTCGGCTTCATGACCCCCATCGTGCGTCGACGTCTCTGATCCCCTTTTACCACGAGAATCTCATACTGTTACAGGTCCTAGTACAAACTCTCGGTGCAGCGTTTGCTGCGTCATTGACTGCGAACCCGTCATGGGCTCTCGCTTACGAAACGACGAGTCTCTCTGGACTCCTTCATGCCATACTGCATCCTGCGGGCGACAAGTTCGCCCGCTTCCTACTCGTCATTCTGGCCTTCTCGGTCAGCGCCAACGTCTCTCCGACACTGTACTCCTTCGGTCTCTCTCTCCAAGTGGTGTTCCCATTCCGCGCGACGCTTCGCATACCGCGCTACATCCTCAGCGCCGTCGCCGTCGCGATCCTCATCCCATTAGCAATAGTCGCCGCTACCCACTTCGAAGAGGCCTTGTCGAACTTCCTCGGTCTCATCGGTTACTGGAGCGCCATATTCGGCTCTGTCGTCTTCACCGAACATATCGTCTTCCGACGCGGCGTATTCTCGAGATACAATGTCGGATTTTGGGATTTGTCTCACGCACTTCCACCTGGATTGGCTGCGCTCGCGTCTTGTGCAGTCGGCATCGCCTTCGTTGTCCTGTGCATGGAGGAGGCGTGGTTCACGGGGCCCATCGCGAAGCATACCGGCGATATCGCGTTCGAGCTCGGCTTTGCCGCAACGGCGCTGACATACATCCCGTTACGCGCCATAGAACGACGGATTGCGGGGAGGTAGCAGCTTTGTACGAAATCTCAGACGCAGATATAGAAATACTAGTAGAGAGTCATTTGGGGAATATATTTGCGCAACGGGCGGCTGTATGGGGCGACACTGGCATGGGCCTGCAGCTGATGGAGCACAGCAATTTCGTCCCAACGCCGGAGGCGTGCACGTACGTACGGTCTCTGCCCACGAGCCTATCAGCGGCTATTCGTACGGCAGTCGAGGTCCAACCTGGGAGGTGGACATCAGAGTACTTCGGGATTGCAGCCCGCGACTTCAATACTCGTGCTGATGTGAAAGCGTGTAAAGAGACTTGATTTTTTTCTGGAACTGCGTCGTTTTGAGACTGCGCCCTGGTTACTAGACAGAAATGGATCGCAGGCAGTAGGAAGAGATATATAACTCGCGGGTGTGCGTCTCAATACACATTACGCTCCTAGATGTTGGACCAGGTCCCATGCATCAAGCGCCCTCGAGACCGGCGTGGAAGTAGCGAATATTCTGCGTGGCATGATGGCGAGAACGGAAAATGGGGGAGGACGGATGTACGGCAGACGATCAAGTTCTATCTGAATATGCAGTCTCTGAGTTTATGCCTTTAGCCAACATCGGCCAGGAGGCATGTGCAGCGGTCCGTTTTCATGAAGACTTCCGAGACACGGCGTTCCACGTGGCGAATGTAGAAAGGGGTCATGTTCAAGGGCCATCGACATGTGAGCACTCGAGTTATCATTCATAATACCAGGACGCAGACAGAACCTCAGGTAGCCCCGAAATCGACGTCGATAGCGCCGACGCCACGGGTGTAGCCGGGCGCTTGCAGTCATGGCTCCGTCCAAGAACGACAAGAAGGGCGGCGCAACCAAAGCGGCCGCCGGCGACAAGAAAGGCGCAGGGAAGGGAAAGGGCGCGAGCGCAGACGCGGGCGAGAAGACCAAAGCTGCGGCCGTACGTCCTCATATCCAGTGTGCGTGTGCGTTGAGCTCAGTCTCGGATTTCAGGGCGGCAAGGGCGCGCTGAAGGCAGCCAACGCTATAAACGTGCGCCATATACTGTGCGAGAAGCAGAGCAAGGCGCTGGAGGCTTTGGAGAAGATTCAGGTGCGCCGCGACCATGTTCGATCCACAAGTGCTGACTTGGTTCAGGGTGGCGAGCGATTCGACAAGGTCGCCCAGGAATATTCGGAAGACAAGGCAAAGGGTTCGTAGTCGCAGTTTCTGTGTATCGTTTGGCTGATATCTTTATCAGCGGGTGGAAATTTGGGTTGGATGACCAGAGGCTCGATGGTGGTAAGAGTCAAGGTTCAGTCACGTTGAATACCGTCCCCGACCTCCCTTTATCGCAGGGCCCGTTTCAGGACGCCGCGTTTGCGCTGCAACCCTCGACAGTCGACAAGCCTACTATGTCTCCCTTGGTCAAGACAAACTTCGGCTACCACATCATCATGGTCGAAGGCCGTCGTTGATGCATTCCCCCGCTATCTCGCCCATTCCCCACACTGTGACATACTTTCTTGCTATCCATCGCCTTCTTCATCTCCACGTATCTTACAACGTGAAGCCGAAGGCCACTCACACGACTGTTCTGTTCTCCCGCCGGCGTCTTTTCCCTTGACTCCGTTCGAAACGGTCCTCAACTGCGCCAAAGCGCTTACAAAGCCCCACAGCACTCTTCGTTTCTCGTTCTGTCACGTTTGTCGGCATTCCGGCGTTTGGCGTAGTGGCGGTGACGATTTTCCGCGGTGCGGCCATACATAGCCTGGGCGGCGTGGAGAGGCGCGGTGCCGGCGAGAAATATCCCTCCCTTTTTCTCTACCACTCACTTCCTCTTCTGCGACGTACATCCTATGAGCGCGGCTCTCGCCCCGTACAATGTGTCGTTGACGGCGTCGAGTACGCTCTTCGTGTGCGCAAGTTTACATCACCCTTGCCCAGTTCCACGGCTGACTTGATTACGAACGAGGCAGGTACTCTCCTTTCCGCGACGGCGATGCTACTGCTGTACGTTGATCTTGCACGTGGATCCCACCTATGATCGATGCTAACGCTTTCGTCCACGCGACGTGCAGGGCTGGAACGCGTCGTACACTGGCAGACCAGGCCAGTGGCCGGCGCTTACGGGCGACGTCACGGTCGACCCGGCCGGCACTGGTTTTCGGCGCACCCAGTATGGAGGGGCCAAACTATCACTGTCCTTTGAAGGTGCGCTGCGGCCGCCGACGGGTCATAGTTGTCCGCTCACAAACGAGGGTATTTTTTGTCAGGAACTGCATTCTATCTATGCTTCAGCGCCAATGGAGCGCCGTACGCGACGACGTTAGACGGTGGGAACGTGGATGCAAGCAAAGTGGTGCCTTCCCTGGGGACGCCGTGTCATGACCTCGAAGCGGACTCGATGCTCGCCGTCGACGGCCTCCAGTTCGATACGCACAACGTCGAGGTGGCTGTCTCCGCGTCGAGCACAGCCGAGTTCCACTTCAATGGCGGCGGCATCACAATGGGCGTGAACGGAAGAGGGTACGCTCAGTTCTCTTGCTTGAGTGTTGGCGGCTCACGTTGCGGTATTTGTCAGAGCTTCAGGCGTTATGCCCGTGACCTTCGATGACCAAGACGCAGCATGGTCGTTGAGCCCTGGCCGCAAGCCCGCGTCGCCGAGTGGATGGGACACGGCGACCAGCTCGAGGCTGTACCAAAACACGGGGACGTTCATCTGCCCGTACGGCGAAGGTGGACCCTCGGCATCCTACACCTTCGTCGGTGCCGGCGGCGTCGTCCTGAACGGCTATGTCTGGCGCGACTCCCACGCATTCAGCATCCTCCTCGACGGGGAGACGCATAACGTCGACGCTACCAGCCTTTGGCTCGACGGAACCGCCGTCCTGTTGGCGAAGGGCAATCTCGACCCGACTGCGACCCATACGATTACGATTGTGAACTATAACTCGGACGACCCGAATTGTACCAAGGAGCACCCGAATGTCTTCTGCTGCGTCGGATTCGACTCGTTGGTTCTTCTGCAAGGCGCAACGTGAGTAGCGCCTCTGTAGAATGTGAAGTCGCGAACTGACTGCTCGTGCAGCGGCAACTCCTCTAATACGATATCGAGCATACCGACAGGCACCAACCTCCCCCAGCAAGGACAAACCAACACATCTTCGCACAGCAGTATCGTTGGTCCAGTTGTGGGCGGCGTTGTAG
Organism: Exidia glandulosa HHB12029; assembly: GCA_001632375.1. NCBI lineage: Eukaryota > Fungi > Basidiomycota > Agaricomycetes > Auriculariales > Exidiaceae > Exidia > Exidia glandulosa. The sequence goes on from KV426326.1 coordinate 34,242, forward strand.
GAGGCCTCGCCCTGATCGCCCTCGCCGTTTTTGCGTTCCTCTTTTATCGCCGCAGACGCCATTCCAGTCGCGTGCAACCGGACTTGGACGGCGGGGTTACGCAGTATCAATACTCTGTCCCGCCGTCTTCACACGGCGGCGGCGGCGGCGAGGTTACAAGCTACTTCCCTCCGCCGTCGAGTGTTCCTACCACGTCGGATGTGCCCAGCGCGAAGCACCCGCAGGTTGTCGGTGCCGGAGCTAGTGGGCCGCCTATGACGGAGAAGCAGCGTGCGCGAGCCGCAGCAGCCGCAGGCGCAGGCGCATCTTCCTCTGCGTACACCCCGGTGCCGACATCGCCTGGCCCCACGTCTGTGAGTGGTTTCAGCGGGTCGTCGAGCGACGGCGAGACGCGTCGCATGGCGCCAGAAGACCTTGAGCATGTGCTCGCCTTTGTGGCACAACGGATGGATGGTGTTCCTCAGGCTCCAGCGCGACACGACGCTCCGCCGCAGTATACAGGATGAGAATTCGTTCAGCTTCGAGGTCGACATGTATTTTTTCGATTTAATGACGTATTGTACGAAGATTTCCATAGAAACAATTTCCCTGCAGGCATTCAACTTTGGTGTGAGATGTGAATTGGTGTGTGTTGGCGAGCGGGAGTGGCACGGTCCGAATCTCCGACCGCGACGCGTCACTTGGCTCTTCCCGCCACCAACCCCATATCCAACATGTCCGAGCTCCTCGCACCCCGGATTAATGGCTCTATGCTCGAAAACTACATTGGCCGCAGGGTAAAACTCACGTGCAAAGTCCTACAGGTGCGGCGAGGCATGTAAAGCTCTGATCTGGCTGACGAGTCGCGACTGTTCCAGCCGGCCACCTCGCAAGGCGAAATAGCCATACTGCTACTTTCGGATAACATCCAGATTGAGGGCAAGCTGATTCCACCGGTATGCCGCGGATTGTCCGGAGGGGAGTCCCAGGCTGAACGACTCGCACAGAGAGTGAACATGGAACCTTTCGTGGAGGTCCTCTGCACTGTCGAATCGACTGCGCTCGTCACGATTATGAGTATCAAAAATCTTGGCGACAAGCTTTGTACGCGTTTCCTCTGCTTCAGGTCCTGTTATGTCTGACAGAATTCGTGCAGCTCTAGAAGTGGCGGACGCAGCTATATCAATGTCGAACGAGCCTCGCTTCAGGGACTACTTCCAACCAGCTCAGCGAACCTAATCCGAGTCTGTGATGCATCTTGGTTTGTACATTAGTCCTGTTACGATGCCGTCTTACCACCTGCTGCGAGCACCTAACCACCAACGTTGTCTGACCTCCGAACGAACGCGGCCGTCCTCTACCAGGCACACCTGTCCACTGTCAAAGCCACGCTCCAATTCAGGCGTCAAGTATGGATTACCCGGACGACGGGGACCTGACGGCTTTCCGCTCATGCCACAGTCACCTAACTTTCCCACTCCTCAAGTCCAATGCGCCATGTATGCATTGCGCAGCGGGCCGCGCCCTTACGCGGTCTTCAGCCCTTCGCGTCACGCTTGTCGTGGGATTCTATGATCTGGTTCCCATGATACCTCGCCCGCTCGACAAGGTTGTGGAGGACGTCGGCGGGCGATGCGAAATGCGTGCTAAGTGCCTGTTCGGCTCTCATTGCGCAATTTCGCAACGTCAGTGCCTGGGTCCTGAGGAGCAAGTGACGGCTTATCGACGCAAATGGCGACGCGTACAAGACTCACAAGAGATAGGCAGCCGGTGGAACTCCCAGATCCAGACTCGCTTGCCGCGGGACCATCAGGTCGCGGAACTATCCCAACACAGCACGGCGAACCCTCCAGGCTTCTTCTTCCCGCGTCAGCATGCCATGAAACGTCAGGCAAAAAAGTAGCGTGCCGTGTCGATCGAGAGTCTGCCAGTACACGTATAAAACACCGGCGAGATTGTCCGCGCGAGATCCTTGGGCCCCTTTCACAGTCCTGACGAGTCTGTCACTGTGCGATGACGAACTGGCAGGATCCCCAGACCTTGTTCCTCTCCGCTCGTACGTGCACCTTCGCTCAATTGCATACGCGTCGCTCTTTACGCTGCCCCCGTCGACAGGAGCATTCGTGCTATGCACACATCTCGCGTTCGGGGTATTCATGTACGTTTCTTCGTTCCTGGGGCTTTACGTGCTCTTTGCTGACGCGAGTCATGACTGCTGCAGATGGGACTGGGCGACGAGCTTGTGGTTTGACTGGCAGGTTTTGACGGGAAAGCGCAGGCTCTCGTTCCCCGCAATAGTACGTTCTTGTCCTCGCGCTGTCTTGATCCCATGCCGACGTTAAGAAGGTCTATCTCCTCGCTCGCTACACCACCTTGGCAGCGTTGACTGTCGGGCTTGTCATCACCAACGCGATGAACCCCAACATTGACTGCGAGGTGCGCACGCGTGGCCGCAGGTCAACTCAACGATGCTGACTGCGTTGACCGTTGCAGTCGTGGAACTATGCTTTGCACGTCAGTTCCTCGCGTATGCGCGTCTCCACACGCTTGCTCACACCGAGCAGACACTCGCATATACCGCCGTCGCGCTTACATCCTTGCTACTCATGCTCAGAGTGTACGTCCCTGCCTGTCGCGCCATGATCACGGCGATCCGTCGACGACTGACGCATGACACTGACAGATTTGCTGTCTCCCGGCGGAACTTGTACATCATGATCTTCTTCTCGACTCTATACGTCGCGGACTGGGGAACGATCATCTATGGCATCGTACACGTCAGTCACACGCTCGATCTCCTCGGTGCAAATCTCGGCTAACTTAGACTTTTCGCTTTATATTTCCTTTACCAGTCGAGTGCGGTGTATATCCCCGAACTGTTCCTCTGCGCGGCGACGAACCTGAAGCGTCATCGGCCGAACACCATCGTGCAGTTCAGCTTTGACCTCAGCTGTCTCGCGACGATGACCTACTTTCTCCTGCGCTCGGGTAGCCGAGGTGGTTCCCTTTGGAGCTTCATCGTCAACCAGGTATGCCGCTCGCTCCACACGATGGTCAAGCTGACAATGATACTGCAGGGCATAATCTATTTCATTGTTATTTCCGTTGGCTATCTCCTAGCGATTGTTTTCCTCGTCCTCGATTTGAACGACGCCATAACCCAAATACCAAACGTCTTTGCCCGTGCGCTCCAACTTCTGCCACCTTCGTTTTTCACATGCGCTGACCCCCATCGGTGCTTCGTCTCTGTAGTGACGGTGATGGTGATATTCTCGCAGCGCATGCAACGCGACTTGTCCGAATTCTACGCAGGATCGACGCACGGTGGAACGACCGCTTCTGGGAGCGCACCTCCAGCTGGGTCCGGCGCCGTGCTCCCTCGCTTCAACGCATCGCGTCGCAAAGACTCGGCAGTCCACACCAGCCGAGGGATTCACATTGTGCAATCTACAGTGGTCCATACGGACCGGGAGGATGCGGACAAGGACGACGACGACATGTTCCCGATGTCGAAAATGGATGGGTACGTGGTTCTTCGTCATCCATATCTCTGATCGCTTCGGGCCTGACCTGAGACGCCCTTGCATTTGAAGCTCGACAGCAGACATCCAGAGTTTCCAGACCCAGAACGACAAACCCAATTCGTAATGTGTAACAAAGCTTGCAAGTAAAACACATTTGTCGTTAAATTTGCCAGTGAGCGTCGGGAAGGCCCGGCCAAGGCCCTCTCAAACCATCGGTTTATCATAACCCGTTCTGCACCATGACGACGAATGGTATACTGGTACGAAGCTGCTGACTTCGGCGCTCCTACCTCCACTTCGATCTCTTATACATGTTTTCTCAAACCAAGTGACGGTACTACACTACTTACTAGTAGAGATAGCGATCGGGAGTCGTAATGAACTTCGGCGACGCATCGACCCCTGCTCTGTAATCTTGAGACAAAAGGCCCACTATTCACATAGTTCTGTCAATGGTGGTGGACAGTTGATGTGCCGAATGGTTATGGCAAGCTGGGCCTTTGTGCCTAACATTACAGAGCAGGGGCCGCTGCATCACCCGTGTCCACTACCTTTAAATTTTGCCCCATACTTGATCAAGACTGGTGACTTCTAGGTAAGGCCTTCTATTTCAGCCGAATGCCATTCACACAACTTAATTGATACTACTCGATCTGTTGAGCATCGGCATATTCTCTGACTATTTCTTGAACGCGGGTATCTTTATACGAGAAATCCAGACAATCTTGGTGGTGGTCGTGAGAATCCATATGACGTTGAGCGGAACAAACTTTTAGGAAGTAAGGCAAAATCCGAACCGACGAACCTGACTTTTGAACCCCTCGCCGTCGTCTAACCTCGCCTGGTCCACCGCACGCCGCCAGCAACGGCAACACTACAGACGGGCATATCTGCACCAGTCATCTACGCCATACCCGCCCGCGTCCAGATCCCAGGACTTCCTATCAACCACCGCCTTGCTCGTCGTCTTGCTCGTCGTTCAGCTCGAATTCTCGTATCGCGCACTGTATAACTACTGCTACTATCGCTTATCACCTCGAAATGGCCCAGAACCAAGCTTCTTCCTCGTCCGTACATCTGTCTTGCGCGTCTGCGCGCGTCGGGCTCAGTCTTCGATTATGCCTAGGAATTCCACCGAATGGAAAGCGGCCCTTAACCTCCCCAAGAAAGACCTCCGTCCTCAGACAGAAGTACGTCACAAATTTTAAATCTAATCCGGTTGGTTTTGACGGTGTATTTTATCCAGGATGTCACCGCGACCAAGGGCACCGAATTCGAAGACATGTTCCTCCGCCGCGAGCTCCTGATGGGCATATTCGAGGCTGGATTTGAACGACCGTCACCCATCCAGGAAGAGGCAATTCCTATAGCACTCGCACGACGCGATGTCCTAGCTCGCGCAAAGAACGGCACAGGCAAGACCGCCGCGTTCGTTATCCCCACCCTGCAGCAGGTCGACGTCACGAAACCCAAGATCCAGGCGTGTCTGCTCGTGCCCACGCGCGAGCTCGCGCTGCAGACGAGTCAGGTCTGCAAGATTCTCGGCAAGCACATGGGCGTCCAGGTCATGGTCACCACCGGCGGCACCACGCTCAAGGACGACATCATGCGTCTCGCAGAGGTCGTCCACGTCCTCGTCGGCACCCCCGGTCGCATACTCGATCTCGCCGGCAAGGGCGTCGCCGACCTGAGCGAGTGTCCCGTGTTCGTCATGGACGAGGCCGACAAGCTCCTGTCGCCCGAGTTCGCGCCCGTCATGGAGCAGCTGCTCGCCTACCTCCCGCCCACGCGCCAGGTCATGCTGTTCAGCGCGACGTTCCCCATCATCGTCAAGGACTTCAAGGACAAGCACATGAAGAACCCGCACGAGATCAACCTCATGGACGAGCTCACGCTGCGCGGCGTCACGCAGTACTACGCCTACGTCGAGGAGCGCCAGAAGGTGCACTGCCTCAACACGCTCTTCTCCAAGCTGCAGATCAACCAGAGCATCATCTTTTGCAACTCGACGAACCGCGTCGAGCTCCTCGCGCGCAAGGTCACCGAGCTCGGATACTCGTGCTTCTTCTCGCACGCCAAGATGCTGCAGGCGCACCGCAACCGCGTGTTCCACGATTTCCGCAACGGTGTCTGCCGCAACCTCGTCTGCTCCGACCTCCTCACGCGCGGTATCGACATCCAGGCCGTGAACGTGGTCATCAACTTTGACTTTCCCAAGAACTCCGAGACGTACCTCCACCGCATCGGTCGCTCCGGCCGTTTCGGCCACTTGGGTCTCGCCATCAACCTCGTCACCTACGAGGACCGGTTCAACCTGTTCCGCGTCGAGCAGGAGCTCGGCACCGAAATTCAGCCCATTCCGCAGACGATTGACAAGAGCCTGTACGTCGCACCCGCCGGCGCGGAGGAGCCCACCGGTGCCGTCAAGAAGGGCCAGAACCGCAACCCCCAGCAGCCGGGCTCGCGCCAGCAGCAGACCCCTCAGCAATCGCGCGGCCAGACTCCCGCCGTCGCTGGTCCGCCGCGCCCGCCCCAGCAGCAGCCCACCTACCAGCAGCAACAGATCTTGAACGGCGCCCAGGCCCAGGCGCAGTATCAGCAGCCCGTCGCGCGGTAGTTCGCCACGACAACCCCCTGTGCTTTTTTTCTCTGAGGGTATCGAATGTGCCGTTTTGCTGTATCATACGTAGTACCGCCGTGTGGGCGCCTCGACAACGACCTTGCAGCTAACCGACACTCATCCCCCACCATCCCACTCCTTGTCGTCGCCACCACTTGTAGTAGCTAGTAGCGCAGCTTGGCAATTTGAAACATCCTTCAGAGAGAGCTGCGTTAGGCGTCCGATGCGTTAGAGACTGTCGCCGCGTCGTTAATCTTTGTCGTTACTAGAGAACTTGAAGAGCTGCCAAGAATACACAATTCGCACTCGCACATGCAGAAGACGGCGCTCCAGCCGCTCACTACGACTACAATCGGACGCGTCAACAAGAGGCACTCGAAACGACGGTCTCGTAAGTACTAGTAGAGCAACCCTGACAAAAGAAGGAAAAGATGAGAAGGTCAGTTCAACGAGCATTCGACGGGCCAGCTGCAGGAGGGCCGGGAGGAGGGATGGGAATCCAGGGGAAACTGCCGTTTGGCAGAGGCACGACATGGTACTGTACACCATTATGCTAGAGCGAGCATTGAGTAAGTAATCTTCCGGAGTTGAAGTGGCAAGTATTTGCAACGTACCGCGAAGGTGGTCGGCATTGGCGGCGGAGCCTGCGCCGCAATCTTTTCAAGGTTGAGGGCTTCCGCGTGCGCCTTGTAGTAGTTGCTGACCTGCGTCAGCGACTTTTCGGGCATCATCTCGGCGATGCGCTCGAAGTTCTTGCCGTGCTGGCGCAGGAGCTGGATGAAGAGCGCCTTCTCGCCCACACTCCAATAACTCGAGACAACCTTCTTCTTCGTTGCCGACGCAGGCGCTGGAGACTCTGCAGCTGCATTTGACTTGCGGGCGCCCTTTCGGCGCCCGTCTGTTGGGGGCGTTGCGGAGGCTGCTGCTGCTGCCGCCGCCGCCGCTGCGGCTTTAGCGGCATTGCTTGGTCGTCCGCCCTTGCGCTTGGGCGGTGGTGTCGGCTCGTCAGACTCGGAATCCGAATCCTCTTGAGCTGCCGCACGCGCCTTCGCCGCAGCAGCGCGAGGTCGACCTGTTCCGCGTCGTCCGTCTATGGGTGCCTCGCCCTCGCCGGCTGGCGCGGCAGCCTGTGGCGCGAGCGGCGGTGGAGAAACCTTGCGACGGGTCTTCTGGATATCGGCGAGGAGTGCACCGCCCTTGTTCCCTGCAGCCTTGTTGCGGCCGCGTCCGCGGCGGCGAGTGCCGTAGGTCTGGAGCACCTTGCGGAAGTCGATACGCGTCTTCTTGGTCACGTAGTAGAAGATCACGCATTCCTGCGGCGTCTTGTTGGGCAGCGCCGCGGCGATCGCGCCGAACTGCTTCGGGAACTCGGCGAACTTCTGCTTGAAGATCTCTTCCTCCTCCTCGGTCCAGTGTGCAAGGTTGCCGCGCAGCTCGTCGTAGAACGCGTGCGGGTCCGAGACAAATCCGTTCGTGTCGTCGTACTGGTACTCGAAATAGTCCGGTCGTAAAGACACCATGTCCGGGATGGTCGCGACGTTGCGCTGATAAAGCTGATTCGGGTCCGTGAGGTCCTCGTTACCCAAACTCGCCATGATCTGCTCCATCTCGAACTCGGTGCGGACGGTGTCGCCGATAGCGCCGAACTGCGCGTTGCGACGCGTGTTACGCCCGACGTGCGTAGGCAAATCCGGAGGGCCGCCCTTCTCAGGCGGGAGGTTCTTCAGCTTGTCGAGCGCTGCGCAGCTGGCAAGCCACTGTTCGTGCAGGCGTTTGTACTCGCTGCGCAGGAACTCAACTTTGCGCTGCTGCGACTCCTGCGCCTTGCTCACGCGTCCGCGGAACACCGGCAGCAGCCGCTTGTGCTGGTCGATGATGCTCTCGATCCCGTCATCCGCGTCCTCGGGTTCCGAGTCCTCCCAGACGAGGCGGTTGCTCGCTTCGTCGAGCACCGAGCGGTTCGTCTTCAGCACGGACTCGATGCGGCTGCGCATCACGTTCTTCGGCAGTTCCTGCATGCGCTTTACGGACTGCTGCAGGGAGTCCAGGAATGGCGCAGTTGTGTTGCGCCAAAACGCGTTCTCGTCCGTTGGGAAGAGGTTCTCGGCCTCAGTGGCGTAGGTGTGAAGGTAGGGAGGGACGAACGGCTCGCGACTGATCTCCAAGTACTGTAACTGCTCCTCCGCATCTATGCGAGGAGAGCCGAACCTGCTTTTCTCGACGGGTGGGGTATGTGGCGTCGTCGACGGAGCGACAGCAGCATCCGGGGTTTGTCCACTCCCAGAAGGTTGCGGCTGGGGATCGTCTGCAGTTCCATTGGTCTCCTCCGTCTGGGATACGGAAGAGACAGCTTCGGTAGTGCGAGGAGTCTGAGCTGGGGGCGCTCGGCCAGCAATGGGCCGGTCAGGCTGCGGCGCTTTACTGGTAGACGCGATAGGAGCTGGTACAGCGACCTTCGCTTTGGACTGCACAGGCGAAGTAGTGCTGAGACCAGGAATTTCTGGCTCTGGGAGCGGCGAATCACGTCGAGATTGAGCTGCCGTTTTATCCTTCGCAGCACCACCGCTTGGTGACCGGCGTCCAGCAGCATGAGCGTCAACTGAACGCGCAGGGGACGGTTCGCGACCGCGAGATGAAGCACGAGACGAGGCAATAGAGGATCCCTCCGGTGATGGAGCACGAGAGTGCGCCTCCCCCTTAGCAGAAGGGGAGCGAGAAGCAGCGCGAACAGAATGAGACCTAGAACGAGACCGAGAGCGCGAACGAGAGCGAGAATGCGACAGTGGCCGTTCTCGCCTAGCGCGAGAGGTTCCCTCGCCACGATCAGATCTCGTGCGCGAACGAGAACGGGAACGAGTATACGAGCGACTAGGACGTTGCGGCGGGGGACGCCCCTGCGGCGCATAGCTTGAGCTCGGACCCGTCTGCTGTTTGAATGGCTTGTAGCTGTCAATCGCACGCAGACGGCCGCGTTGTTGTCCGCGCCCACCACGGGGATTGTTAAAGCGCCCGCGCATCGTACCGTTCCCACGCATTATCGCTGGCGGAGGGGGTTGATATTCGCGCGGATGCGCGAACTCGCGCTGGTCTTCACCCCACTCACGGCGGTATATGTCGTTGCGCGGCTCTGGAGGAGGAACAGGTGCGCCCCAGCGCGACTCGTACTCGGATACATTGTTGTATGCATCCGCGCTAGACAAGATCAAGGTCAACAGTAAGTCCGAAGATACGTCCGGTATGCTCACGGTTCGCGCGCATACTCATGCTGGTCATAGCGCGGGTATCTATCGTAGGTGGGCGAGACTGGGGACCGCTGCTCCCAGTGCGAGTCTGGTCGGTCTCCCCATTGTTCAGGCGGAGGTGGAGGCGGATACTCTTGTCGCCAGGCGTCGGCTGAACGACCCCAGGCGCGATCATCTCCCCAAGCGCGTTCTCGGTCTTCCGGATATGGCAAGCGGTCGTCGTAATCTCGTGTTTGCTGCTGACCCCATTGCCGTGGCGGTGGCATGGGTGGAGGCGCTCTCTAATAAAAACAATGACACGGGAAAGCGTCAGTAAGCTGCACAGAGCGCTACGTGGGTGGTGCGAACATCATCGTAGTCCGGAGGGCCACGCGGCGGTGCATAGTGATCAGAGCGGCGTCTGTCATCTGGATATTCGCCTCTGGGAGCCCCATGAGACGAATAGTTGTTGTAACCGTTCCTAGACATGGAATCTCGTAGCACAGGAGTGTATCAGAGTCGTCGCGTGAATTGTCGGTTCGACGGAAGTGCAGAAAGACCAGAACGTCGCCAGTCAGATGTCTGAGCACGCAGAGAGAGATATTCGAGGGCTATATGGCAGCAGGGGAAGCTCCAGGGGCGACTGCAAGAATTGAGGGCTCAGGGCAGGCGGTGGTAAGAGTTCAAGAGAGTTCGTCGGAGATGAAACATGTCCGGCGACTCTTAGCTTCACTCCATGTCTGACTCGGCGACATTTGACCCTACGAAACGAGCTGAAGTATTCTTTCAAAAGGATTTACTACGGGTTAAGATAATTGCGTCGTACTGGGCGGTAGTCCTGTGCGCAATACCGCTTTGGTGGTATACGACGAGCATAACGCGGCTGCCTCTACCAACCTCGCGTGTATCTGCACTTGAATGGACGGATTCGGTGCGTCATATAAGCCTTCCATTTGCTGTAATTAACTTTCTCCCAGTTTAAATTTCCTGTCGATCTTGTCGTTTCACGCACAGCAGGCGACGCGCCCGTCTCCGAGGCCGAGCTCGAACGCACCATACAACGTAGAACACAACTCGACAGCGCACGTTGGGGCGCACTTGATGTTCGAATACATTCTAATAACCTGCAAAGTACGTGCCATCGTCTGTTGCTGCAAGCGTTGCTTACTGAACATGTGCAGACCGCTCTGACGTGTTCTCCCTCGCCTTCAACAGTAATCCAGCTGGAGCGGCCCACATATTAGGAGATGACACATTGAGCGTCAGTTCTGCCACCTATAGTACGTATCTATTCATATATTCGCTGCGTTTCGTAACATTCAACGCGTTCGCAGCTTTACCACAAATCGTCGATACCCTCGGCGAGCTGCTATCGCCATACGCGTCATTGAAGCACGAAGCAGATGGACAACGCGTCGCCAAGTACTCTCCAAAGTACAGACTGTCTTTCACCCTCCTCAACGAAGACGTGTCGTCAATCGGGTACCGCTCCTGGGAAATTGAACAATCCATATACCGTGCGTCTCTCTTGCCGCACCAGCAAATTTTGACATATAACGACTGTACAGAGTATCTTGAGCCGACACTAAACCAGCTACGCGCACTGCACGACTTCGAAATCGAGAGCCACGTGCAGTTCTACGCGCCCTTGGCGTTCCAACCCGAGCGCGTGCAAGTCTCGCAGAACCACGGCTACTGGGCGCTCGGGCAGGAAGAGACGGCCATTTTCGTCAATTCTGCAGAGTGGACGCTGTGTATGTTGCTGAAGCCAGATCACCTTTCCTTCGCTGACGAGTGCGTACAGCGTCAAGCGCATCGAACGACCCAGTATTGCATTTCATCTTGTTCATTCCCTCGTCGCAGCATAGGCCGATGCATGTCATGACGGCGCAAGGTATGCGACTATCTCTTGAGCGCGAACGCATCTCATCGCGGTTTCAGGCAGCGCAGCGAACTCGAACGCATTCATCATTCCGCAATGGGGCGGTATCGTCGTGTACAACCCCGAGCGCACCACACCGCAGGATGTGCTCGATACACGGACGCTTCTACCCATCTTCCGCACGTTCCACACGCAGCTGCAGCTCCTGCTTGGCGTACCGCCCGCGCCCAAGGGAACGTACCACATCCCGGCGTCGAATATCCCGCGCACGGCACCGTTGACGCGGTGGCAGCTCGCGGCGCTCCTACGCGCACGTACCCTGGAGAACGCACGCAGCGCGAGTGAAGCGCTGCGGAGCATCGTCGCGCTCGTCGCGCAGATCGGGCACCTCCCCGTGAAAGAGGACGTGCGCGCGCTCGTACGCGCGGCACTCGACGACCTCGACGCCATGCGCGATGCCGCGGACCTTCACCGCGCGTTTTCCTCCGCACGTGACGCGGCGACGCGGGCGAGCGCGGCGTTCTTCGACCCCGGGATGCTCGCGATGCTGTACTTCCCTGCGGAGCACACGTATGCGGTGTATACGCCGCTCTTTGCGCCCGTCGGGGTACCGCTGATCGTTTCTGTTATCCGGGAGATCAAGCGCATACGCAAGGAGCGTGCGGAGGAGCGGAAGCGTAAGGAGAAGGGCAAGGCGCGCATGGAGGGCGAGCGGAGGGAAGAGTGATCTGTACTGTTAACCTGGATAGAGTGCGTCAATATGTATTATGCTTTCGTATCCGGTCTGAATTCTGCCACGGCAGACTGTTGGAATGTGGTGTTCCTGACTGAACTGGACTTTCACCCATTGACCGGGTTCGTTCTGGACGAGTTGTGTCGTGTGCACAGAGTCCAGGCTGTGCATAGACCGCGCCTCACGGAGCTGGGGTGCTCCTTCGACTCAGGATCGCCGGCGTTGAATGTGCACCGCCACTGTTATTTCCTGTTCCTTGCGAGTGAATGGCTGCCGTTGTCCTCGGCGCGGGACAAAAAAGTACAAAAATGCGTAAGTCAGAGTAGTTTACAGAACGTAGGGTCATAGTTTCCCCTCCCGCCGGGGAGCTCGGTGCAAGAAGCAGGGCCTGACCGCGGCGAATGACAGATTGCTGCAACGGCGCTGCAAGCGGGATTCGGGACGGGATGCACATCTCAACGGGACCTGGTGCAAATCTCGAAGCGGAGGCGGCGGAACTGGACATGCATCTAGGTTTCTGCTTGAAAGTCGAGTCTCACGTCGTCAGAACTCTAGTATTACATGAGCTGCATTCTGCTCACCAGACGTGTCCAGCTCGAGATTTGTGTACCACCTCGTCTCACTGCAGTATTACGGAACCTGTGTTGTAGATGTCAGGTTCGCCGCTCCGGCTCAAAACACGAGTCTCGCCTTGTTCCGAGGCTATGCTGTGCAACCCAGGAAACGTACTACTGACAGTCTGTCGCAGAAGCCTCAGCAGTAGCTCTCCGGCTCAGATTATCGAATCTCACCTAACGTGACCTTGCCATTTTCTCGAACCGGTGACCTGACTCGGACGTCCGTGAGCGGGAGGGAGTGTATTGAAGATCTCAAGGTGTCGAGTGAAACAGAGTCTAGTCAGCATTTATATTGGTAACAGCTAGCAACGGGAACACGTACAGAGGGTGCGGAGACATGGATTGTGTTGTAACACCTGTCAGAAATCAAGTCCGCGTAATACGTGTTTGTGCACTGGTCTTGACGTGGCAAGACCTTCCTGAAAGTTGGCCGCTTTTCAGTGCCTGTATACTGGTGAGATTCTGCATGTGCAAAGTATGAAATGACGCAAGACAGACCTTGGGGGGACGAGAAGCTTGACCGCCTGTGGCTCCGTCCGCTGATCCGGCGACCCTGACAAATTGTCAGCCCGCGTCTCCTCCAGGCTCTTGATTGGAGATACCGAGTGGATGGCGGAAAAGACGGGAACGGAAGTGAGAGGTTGTTCTGGAATGATGTGGAGAAGGATGGATCGGGGCTGTGGCCTTTGGGAGAGCAGCGAGCATGACAGAGGTGGGCATTGCCATCCCGCAGTCGACAAGGTGTGGTCCGCAGCAGATGAGGACAGGGATGGCACACTCAGGAAGGGAGGAAAGGCAATGCATGGAAGAGGAGGCCTAGAGCAGAAGAATGACACACCTCCGAGCTCACATATGGCCAGCGAGGGAAAGTGACACCAGTGTCGCGCAGGAAAATCCAAGGTAGAGAGACGACGGCTGAGAATGAAATAAAGCTGCCCCATCCGCATCACGGGGCGGTGGTTTGTGTGCAAGCCACGCTTCTCAACTTCTCCGTCCAACTGCCATACTACTGCCCGCCCCCATACACATCTCAGACTCTAGTAATGTCCACAGGTACGACACCACTATACAAGTCAATCTCATGGCAAGGACGAAGCTCGGAGCGGGAACATGTCCTGGGTAGGGTTCCGCACCGCCCGTACCGTATGCTCACCATAAGCGTATAAGTCTGAGGTCCATACGGTTACGGTACGGTCCGTAACCGTCACCTCTGGACTGTAAAGCTCAGAGAGATATTACCAGACAGACTTGTGCCGTCTCCGGTGGAATTTGATCAGCGAGCTGATGGCACGCATACAGCGTCAGAGTCGAGTTAGCCAATTCCACAATCAATTCTGGTGTCAATTGTGAAGGCATATTGAAACAAGACCCGGAATCGACTCTGACTTCTCCCGATGCTGCGGCGGTTCTGGATAGGAGAAACGAAGCTGAGAGACTTAGCGAGCAAATCGACTCAACCGATTCCCACCGTGTTTTCATTCTTGTCACAAAATCATCCAGAATGAACCCAATCGGTCACTCTTACTTCCCCTTATGGACAGCTTGCATACTGAGAAGGGAGGTCAGAGTTGGCTGATTCTACAGTGAATTTGTCGATTCTGGTGTTGATTCTCTAGGCGTGTCGAAACGAGAATCAGGGTCCACTCTATTTCCCCCAATTCTGTGGGAGCAATTCTCAAAGGAGGAAACAAAGTTGAGAGAACTGATGAGCAAATCGACAAGAACCGACATTGTGTGCTGATTCTCGATTCTGCTGAATCGACCGATCCTCGTCGATTCTCACCGCAGAATCAAATTTGCTTCTTGTCGCAGAATTCGACCAGAGTTAACCCAGCTGGTTATTGACCCGCCACTTTCGTGGCTACACTGCATAAACGCTTCCTCCGAGGCTCGGCCTTCGGCTCCGCAGCACCGTTCATATCAATACATTCGCTCCCGTACTCTCTGTAACCATCTGTACATTATCGCCGCAGCTTAGATACGAGATCATTTTGTATTTAGGTCGTCTCAGTCGATTTTGCAATGCAGAGATCCCTCCTCCCTCTCACTTCTCAGTTCAGTTCGATTCTCGACGCTCTCAACACAGTCCTACAAGCGCATACAACGCCTACAACTTTTAGATTGGCGGCCAACCGTCTGAATTCGACAAGCACTCGCACCGCGCGCTACGCGCGTTACTCTCCTTTCCGCGGACCGATGACCCTCGCCCGTCCCATGCGCTTCTACGCGCTCGCGTCCCCCGAGCTCTGCGCGTCACTATACTAACCTCCCCATTGTACAACATCCAATTGTCTGAGCTGGAGCTCTAACGGACGACAGGATGATGTGGTTCAGGAGTAGGATCGGGCAAGAAGACGCTAATGAAATCGAAAGTAAGTCGTAAGTGAGGTGAGTGCATCACATGCGGCAGTGCCTGCTCATATACGGCCCGGTATATGCGTCTGATCGGGGAATAAGCAGGAGCCGGCGATGCAATACGGTCGGAAGTCCGGCCGCGCACTGCACGGCGACAGCCGGAATGCCTAGACATCGACTTGACCGACCAGCAAAAGGGCCAGATACTGATCTCACATACTGTATATTACCCGAGCTATGTGTATCCTCTAAATGTAGCTGAGAAATGCATAGGGCGCGTCATAGGCTGTCCGGACACAGACACGGAGAATGGGGCTGAAATCGCACCTCTACTCGAATCGTGTCATTTGACCGCGCAGCCTAGACTCATGGCCATCAATCGCCGGTGTATTATGCTGTGCCGCAGCCGTGCAGAAGCTCAGGGAGAGCGCGAAGAGCGCGTTCGCTCGCCTGTGCGACTTTCCTTCCAGTATTTCCCACTATACGAGACCTATACTCCCCTCCCCCTACCATACTGTGGCTGTGCTGACAGTGGTAAAAAGTACCCAGACGCTCCGAGTGGCGTGAAGGAAAACGGTCCCGGAACGGTCGAGATATGCGCGGCGCGAGGCGGGCGGGAGTGCATACTTTGACCTGGCGGCACCGCTCCTCCGGTCAAACCACGTCGTCTGACCACTTGACTTGGCGCGCAATCAGTCAGCGTAATCTGGTTGGACAACGGCACAGTTGGCTTGGCGAGCTGGAGGCGCGAGGAGCGTATAAAAGGCCCCCGGGCATCATGTTCCAACTCCATCGGCCTTAGCCTCCCATTTCTCATCCACTGTCCGCTCTCCCGTCGCACGTACTCAGTGAGGCCGTCGAGCTCGCAACACGTACTCAAAATCATGGTCTCGCCGTCGTCACCGACATTCCTCAAGCTCTCCTCGTCGCTGCTCGCGCCGTTCGGCATGTGCTCATCCCCGTCATTGCTCGTCACACCGATTTCTTATGCCTTTTCACAGCGCACCATGCTCGCTTTTTCCAGGGCTTACGATCGGTATGACTTTTCTGCTCTTCGGTGACAGCAGCGATAGGTACGCTCTGTTCTCTGACACGTTCATTTTGAGCCTGACACCGCGTCTGATCAGGATAGGTACAACAGCGTCTATTCCACTGTTCGCGCGCGCGGTATGTGCATGGCCTATTCGCGCGTGGTATGTACATGGCCAATGCGAGCGGCGCATCGATTCAACAGACGTCTGGGTGCAACGCGACTCATGCTGGTTCGGAACGGTACGCACAACTCCCGTCTTCTGTCCGGGCGTTGGCGCGGGTGGAGGTGCTTCTGCTGTCGGTCGTCACCTCGGTCGAACTCACGTATACGTCCCGCACACGTACCGAACGAGTCGTCCGGAGCGAGTGGAGGTGTTGCTGTTGCTCATCACGCCTGTCGCGAGAGCTCGGCCCCTTGTCCCATTGAATGGCCGTGCCGTTCGCGCCTGCGCATGTCGGACGCACGAAGCCCGGTGTCTTGCTCGGTAACACGCTGGCAGTGCGCGCCGCGGACGAGTGCAGGTGCCGCCGTTGTTGCTCGCCGCGTTGGCCCGGACATCGCCTGTCGTTCCTGCACTCGCTCGCTCAGAAGACGGGCCGAGCGATACTCGGGCATTCTCGCGACGTGAATCAAACGAGTGGAGGTGCTGTCGCCCGTGCGGCGCACGCGGTTCCGCGTTCTGCACCTCCGATGAGCAATTATACACGCAGCG
>KV426327.1:35555-50638 GCA_001632375.1 Exidia glandulosa HHB12029
ATGATGGAGGCTATTCAGGGTCAACGCATCTCCTCTGCATCAATATCGCAGGACGGTGTATCAACATACTGTTGCACACTCCTCTGCGAGGGCTCAGATTCACAGCGTATCATGCGTCACATGCGCCCCGATTCCATCCTACATAACCTCGAGGTCATATTTCGATGTTTGCAGCATCTCGAGATCAGCGAATCGTTGTCTGGCCTGTTGGCCAACATCGAAGCGCTAATTCTCGAGGACGTGACGATAATCATCGAGGATACAGCCATGCTGATCAGCCCGCTTGTGCTCAGTGTGGGGGGAGTGTTGCCGCCTCCACTTCGAATGCGCAGTCCTCGCCTTCGTCGCATCACGGTCTTGGGTGACACTACCCGCGGCTACAGGCTGATTCCCTTGGCATCGGTTCACGTCATCTTGTCCTGGATCCTCCCCGATACTTCGTTGTCGCTCTGCGATGTCGTTGTGGAAGATAGCATTATCCTGGGTAACGGTGACGCAGCTCTCGATCCGCTCGGAAGCCGATACCACTCCTTCATGACCGGTCCCACTTCCTAACTCTACGGAAATGGGCCCTTGTACCTCCGTGGGCTGTGCACAATTGCTGTTCATTCGTCGTGGCAGTCTGACAACGCGGCAAAGCGATGCGCAGGGCTTTTGTGCGGCGAAATGGCACAAATTGCTCACAGACCCAGCCGCCATCAGGCCAAACATTTGGCTCCTCTTCGTCTCTGGGTCGACACTCTCTCGATATGTCGGACAAGTTCAATGTTGCGCTGCGCGGGCGCACGTTCACGCTCTACCGCGAGCAGATCGAGTACGATGCGCCCAACTACTTCACCGAGCTGTTCCTCGGCGAGTTCTCCGAGGCGAAGACGCGTCATGTCGAGCTCAGTCGCAACGACGATCTCTTCAGCATCATCGTCGACTACATGAGCGGGTACACCGTCACACCGCTCAGCGAGGCCGTAGTTCCGCCGACGATGACACTCGAAACTGCGCACACGAACCTGCTACGCGACGCAGAGTTTTATGGCCTACAGGGTCTCGTAGAGCTGCTTCAAAGCGGAGCGGCGCGTGATAGGCTCCCCGTCTCTGCGTGTGTTGCGTTCGGCATCGATCGAGATCCCATTCGCTTTGCGGATATCTTGCGTGGGCCGCTCATGGACGGAATCGTATTTGACGAACGAGGCGTCGGCACACTCTGCGACGGCGAATAGCGAGCGGTGCCTATCATTGCGTCAGACCTTCTCATGGCGTCAGTACGAATCCTTACGCACAGATTCGCCCGTTACTCACATCCTTTTGTCTAGATACCATCCGACGACGGAGTCCACATTCCTTCTCAACCCGTTGATGCGCAAATCCGAACGGGATTACCTCACCACGCACAATGTGTCTTTCACACCCTGCGAGCTGGATGCCGACTCCCGGTTTCCCGGAATGTCTTGCACGCTCACTGGTGCAGCACATGTCTCCGTCGTCGGGAAAGAGGTCAGCGGCGCAACGTTGCGAGCCGCATTCCTCTACGTCTGCCCTCGCCAATCTGCCGAGGCCAGAGAGCACAGAAACTTCCCCGCAGGATGGCCAAGCGATGGGTCCATTAATAGAATGCAGCGCATATGCGCGGACGAGGGCCGTCGCAGAGTCGTCTTACATGCAGACGAGGTCGTGTTCACATTATCGGCTCGCGATGGTGCGATCACGGCAGTGGTTCTTTGGGCGAACTTGGTTCCTCGCGCTCACGCTGCACGCCGTCTTCGCCCCTGCCCACCCCGCGAGAAATCTCCCAGTCCGAACACGAAGCGCCGCCGCGGTTATTCGGATGATTACTATTGAGGAACAGTGGCAATGCCGCCGCCGCCGTGTCTTACTGTCGCAGTCGCGGATCTTGTATCGTGTTTAGAGAGGCTCGAACGTGCGATAGAGTGGCTTTGAAATTCCAATACTGTACAAGTCGCAAGAACCAAATCCTCGTACAGCATCCATGGTTCAAGTCTTCGCGTTTTTGTGGTTCCTCGTGACGTTGAAGTTCGTCGTGAGGACCGGCGCTCCGAATACACTTGCTGCTCTCACTGGCGCTAGGCGTCTTCCGAGAGAAGCTTGCCTCGCGCGGTCATGTTGGACAAGTACACCGTCATACTGCGAGGCGAGTCCTTCGAACTGTACCGCGACCAGATCGAGTTCGACGCGCCCAACTACTTTTCGAGCCTCTTCCTTGGCGATTTCGCCGAGGCGCAGACACACAGCGTCGAGCTCAGTCGGAACCCGCAGCTCTTTCGTCTTATTCTTGAACACATGAGCGGATACACCATCTTGCCGCTCAGCCTGGACGCTATCCCGCCGCTCATGACGCTCAACACCGCGCGAGAGAATCTGTTGCGCGACGCGCAGTTCTACGGCTTGCAGGGCCTCGTCACCATCTTGACGCCCGACTCGGAGCCGGAACGTCTGCAGCCGGGGGAGCCGATCTTCACCGCGTGCCAGGGGTTCGCGCTCGATCCGGAGAAGGCGGTAAACTTTGCAGAGCTTGTCCATGGGCAGCTTCCAGACGGACTTACGTTCGACGTACGAGGTGTTGGGAGCACTCTGACGGGAACGTGGCTGCCTGTTCTGCTGAGAGGATCCGGGATGGTACTGGTGTGAGCGCTTGTCTAAACGTCCTCCTTCGTACCTGAGCGATATATGCAGCACGCACGTCCCCGACTGGGAGTGTCGGACCGTGACTCAAACACTCACGGACCCATCCTTGCACCACCTGATCCCGCGCATGTTCTCCGATCGTGGCATTGAAGCGCTCCTTGCGGACTGCCAGCTCGACAATAGCCAGCTCCATGCAATCAAGTGCAGTTTCCTAGCCACCGCGCACGTAACCGTGGACGGGACAGAAACCGCAGGAGTAGACATCTGGCCTGCGATGACCAGCGTCCGACGCTCGCAATCGGAGGGGTTGGGTATTGAGGGGAACTTGAAGCAAATCTTTAGAACGGAGGGCACCAACGGCTTTGTCCTCGTGGCCGAGGAAATAGTCTTCACGCTCACCCAGTCCGCCCAGAATGACGGCCTCAAACTTTGGATCGTCGCTGCCCGCTTTCTCTCACGCACTGCCATGACCGCCTGCCTCTTGTAGGACATTGAGCCAATGCTGTACCACCCTTTTCTTATGTCCCCGATTCCTTATCATATTCTTGGGCCTCGTAAATCTGTGTCCTGCCTCATAGGCTGTGGCCCCAGACTATCAACGCTCAGCTGTGCTCGTATATCCGACTTTCAAGAGCACTTCCTTCCTCGAGCTAAAGCCTGGTTCGCCGGTCCGTAAAGGTAGAACAACGATGAATAAACCCTTCCCCTAGACCACCGCGAAACGCAAACATCCCGCTCTCAATACACCGACAGACCGAGGCTAGAACCTGCGGAGATGCCGCGCCATCCATGCGATACATCCAATCCACAACACCAGTTCTGTATTGAGGGGAGGTCCGCACAGAAACGAAACCAGTCTGTGCTGGAGAGGATCTGAATCAGCGTTAGTCGTAGTCAGTGTGTTTTGTCTTCTTTTCTCATCACTCCCATACGTCGGACCGTATCAGGTCTTCCCTCGCTCGTTATGCCTGATTCTCGTTCATATGTCCCAAAGGCTAGCGGAAGTTGGTGGTTGCCTGCGAGCCCGAGAGTCGACACACATCAGGAAACTGCGCTTTTGGCAGGACCTGTCACTGTCAGGTCTAGCGCCTAGGGAGCGCATCGCCAGGGCCGTGTTCGCCGTGACACGCTGTCAGACTGTGCGACCTCTGTTTGAGTGCACGAGGTCGCGATGACGCCGTCGAAACCGGCAATGCAAGGGTTGGGTTCTGTCTGTCACCTGTCCAGTCCTCAGGTCGCAACCAAGCGCTGCTCCATTACCGCAAAGGCGGCACATGACAGCTCTGCACGCGCATATGCGCCACTCCCGCCCCTGGGCTGAACTTCACAACTTTCAGCACATGGTGCCCAAGACTGGCTCGGTCAGGCTCACCGACTTGGTTTTGGAAGGAGAGTCCTTCATCCTTGTCTAATGATCTGGTCCACGGGCACTATATCATCTCCTGACATATTCCACATTCCTATGCGTGGAGTAGTCATGGAAATTTGGCGCGGGGCATTGGCGGGCATGGAACCGCGGCTCCGGCGCGAAGTGCCGGTGGTTGAGTTGGTCGTGTTTGCCCCGTCCCTTGCTTCCCCCTTCCTCGCCCTGTGTCCCCCTTCCGCTTGCATGCCCGCCGCCTCTTCTATTATTGTCTGACGCTTCAAGCTTCATGACTCTCCAACCCGTTCAAGCTCTCGTATCCCTCAAGAGTCTGTTTCCCGTGCGAGACTTCTGGCCTAGTTCTCGTTTACCCTGGTTCCTTCCCTTCTCCCTCCTCTGCGTACCTTCTCCCTCCTCTGCGGACCTTCACCCTCCTCTGCTTACATCTCGGTTCAACTTTCGCACTGGCTATGTCGACGTCGGTGCACAAGTCCTCGTTCCTAGCTCGTTTGATACCTTCGGCTCTCGGGCGACTCCGGCGACACTCTCCCCTCCATTGGCTATACTAACCGTTTATACTATGACCGCAGGTTTCGGTGTAAGATGGGCGAGTCGACTACAGGGGGGTATAGATTCTGGGGTCTGACCGCCACTGACCGTCCAGACCGCTATAGGACCGATACACGGTTTCCTGATGCATGTACGCTCAGATATACCATGTGCTGATCTCTCTCCCCACCTAGCGTCTCTCCTTCTCACTGGCAGAGTGCGGATGGAACGACGAACACAGACGCATGCGTCTCTACGGCCTCATCAAGGTCTGAATCCTGCTGACGACGCACACCCCCCGTTGCAGCCACAAAAACCAACTCGGAGAGCACAAGTAACCACGAGAGACGATACAGTCGCCGAGTGCGGACGCACTGCCACCTCCCGTACGGAGAATAGTATGTTAGACACCCATTGGGACGGCAAGCAGTCCGATGCTATTACCGAAGTCTATATTTCACTTCTACACGACACATGAGGGAGTGCAGGAAAGTCGTGTCACACCAGCTTGCCGGGCGCCGGCACTTTCCTCAACGACCCCATTGCGCACCAGAACCTTAAAACCCCAGTTTAGCCGAGAACACTAGAGAGAGCGACGTATGAACAAGGACAGGAAAGTCGTGAATGGATGGTGAACGCCACGTCTACCCTGCAACCTGCTAGGCACCTTCTTCGTCCACCCCATTGTGCACGAGATCATTACACCGCCCGGCCGCCAGTGCAGCCGAGAACGACAGTACTGTAGAGGAGGAACGTATGCAGACAAAGCAGGGCGCTGTCAATAAATACGTAGAACACTACAACGAACAGAAGGACAAGGGCACGCGAATAAATACAAGATAAGAAGAACTACTCGCAACGACGTAACCTATAAGCCCAAGCCACTAACATGACACACACACACGCCTCTCCCCTCTCCCGGGGTCTCCCCCGACATCGACGTTCCAACGAGAAAATGGGATTTCCATTCCGCATGCACAGCAGCACATCACAATCTACACCAATCAAAGGGAGGAGGAAGAAGGAAGGCAGACAGTCGTACGACTCGCCAACAAAAAGCAAGGAGGGTGACGATATGAACGAGCGGACGAGCACAGCAGTGGCTCGGATATATCGGCGGCGGGGGATGAAGAACGGTGCAAAGGTAGACGAGGTTCTACTGGACTCGAGGAAGGGTTGAACGGTATAAAAGGGGTGCTAGTCGGTCGACAACAAGAGAAGAGAAGCATGAGGAGAGGAGACGGCGAGAGAGGCGAGACGGTAACGACGGGACGCAGCGCGGCTGCATTCGCCCGCCGGTCGGTCGGCGCGGCGCACGTGCAACGCGCGGGCTTGGAGTTTGGGTTCCGGGGTATCGGTGGTTGGTTCGGGTTCGGTCGTCGGGAGCGAGTCGTCGCGGGAAGCGTGTCGAGCAAGAAGAAGAGAAGCAAGGAGCGCCTGTGCGCTCACGAGTGGAAGCGATCGAACATCGACCCGGAGTGGCGGCGGTGACGACGCAGCGACGAGTTGAGCGAGCGCTGGGTGATCTTGACGGGGCAGCGCCTGCAAAAAGGGAGGCAAGTCAGCGACAGGTCATGATGGACAAGCGCGTTGTGGTCGTCGGCGACGACGGGGACAGAGGATGGGGAGAGCATCGAATGACCACGAAGAGTAGGGCGACGCCTCGTATGCAGGACGCGCAAGGGCGACAGGGCACGCGCCAAGACACCGACAGGGAAGACAACTCACTTGGGCGGGACAACAGCAGTCGGCGCAGCACCCACGTTCGCCGCACCACTCGCAGCCGAGGTCGCGTTCGTAGCCTCGGGCGGCTGCGCGTTCGTCGTAGCAGTAGGCTTGCTCGCCGCCGTCTTGGTCGTGTTCGCCGTCGGCTTCGGTGCGGCCTACATCAAACACCAACCATCAGCCTTCGCACTTCCCACTCCCAACCCAATGAAAGGAGAACTCACAGTAGACGGCTTGGGCGCAGCAGGAGCAGGAGCAGACTACAGACACACGTTAGCTCAGAGCAACACAACCATAAGACGAAAAGAACGTACAGGCGCAGCATCGACCTGTCCCGGGGCGGACGCAGACGCAGAAGGAGCAGGGGCAAACGACTGGTCAGGCGTGCTCGTAGGCTTTTCTATAACAGGGGACGACGGCGGCTGCAGCGGCGACGACGGCAACGACGAGGGGAGCTCCGGCGACGGCTCAGGCGCCGACTCAGAAGACGAAGAAGAAGTGGGGGTAGGAGTGGGAGCAGGCTCAGACGAAGAAGAGGGTAAAGGCGCAGACTCCGAAGAAGAAGAATGGGAGGGGGTAGGAGCAGGCTCAGCAGGCGGCGAATGCGACGGACGCGGGTCCTCCGCAGGCTCCGAATGCGTCGGGCGCGGCTCCGTAGTAGAAGTAGAGGTGGAAGTAGAAGTGGTAGACGGCTCAGCAGGCGCGTGAGGCGGGCGAGCAGAAGTAGAAGGAGCAGGGGAAGAAGTGGAAGTAGAAGTAGAATGGGGTACAGGCGGCGGAGCAGGCTTGGCAGTGTGCGAAGGGGCAGGAGGTTTGGCAGTGGAAGTGGGAACGGGAGCCTTGGACGTCGTTGTCGCATGAGCCGTCGCCGTCGCCGTCCCCTCGTGCGCGTCATCACTCACAAAGATGTCGTTCTGCGCGCCGTGCGCAAACCCGAGCTTCATGTTGTACTGCCACCAGCACGTCAGCCATGGACTCCAACGCGGAAAAGGAGAAGAGTACGCACACCCCAGCTCTTCCACTGCCCATCAGCCTGCGGCGTATCCTCAACAGGGTTGACCGTGTTGCCCTCGAGCTAAAGAAAAGATTGGCGCATCAGTACACAGGCAATGCACGACTGGCGGGCACCAGAGCGAGAACCAGGGCACGACGTCACAGTCGACTTCGACTGCGCCTGCGGCTCCGCGCTCGCGCTCGCCTCAGCTCGCAACGCACCTGATACCCATAGCTCATCTTCTTCGGGCCCTTGACGCACTTGTCCGGCTCGCCCTCGCACCACACCGGGTTTTTAGGCTTGCCCAGCGGCTTCGCGTCAGGCTGGACGTTCGTCACGCGGCACCGGTAGCCGGCCATGTACTCGTTCGCTGCAGACTGAGCGTCAGCGAAGCGCTCTGCATAACACCACGGAGACGAACCCTGTCCGCAGTGGTTCGGCACCCATCCCCACGCGCAGATGCAGCCCTCAGGCGGGCACGCGGGCATCAGCTTGGGCACTTGGTAGGTCGCGATGCGCTTGTACGGGGTCCTGTAGGGCGAAGCGCGAGCGTCAGCAAGCGGGACGACAGAAGGCGGAGAGCGAGTGAACGAAGGCCGACGAAAGATGGAGCGGACGAGCAAACGGCGAGCGCCGCAACACGTCGAGCGCGCAGGGGAGGAAGAGAGTGGACGATGAAGCGGTGAACAGCGACGAGAACGACGTACTTTTCTGCGACAGTAAACACGACCAAGTTGTCCATGTTGACCTTGCCCATATCGCTGTTGTACGAAATCGCAAACACAGTGCCAGCCGCATCGTCCTCGTTCTTGCAGTGCATGTTGGGCGACGAGATGCAGCCGAGTTCTGGACGAGCAAGACGAGCGTCAGCGAGTCCAACCCAACGACGACATCCGAGCTCGCGCTGACGCGCTCTCGCACGTACCAGTCAACGGGAAATGCTGGTCAATCCTGCGATCTCCATAGCCGACGGGGTGATCCTTGCCATCGCCCCAGTCCGAGGTCTTGGTGCCGTTGTACGAGAGAGTCGTGAACGCGCGGTTGGCAGCAATTTCGACCGTGAACGAGCCGCCGGCAGGGCTAAAGAAAGAAAAGACAGAGCGTCAGCGACTGGAGAGTAAAGATAGACGACAAGAGGCGCCGCAACGGCGAGGGACGAAACGGGGGCGCAGCAGGACAGGGGCACCGGCGCTGCAAACGCAAACGCAAACATTGCGAGAGGACAGCGAGATGAATGGCAAGACAGACACGCATGGGCGCGATCTACCATTAACAGGCACAAGCACAAACGCGAACGCAAGCGGAGCGAGATGAGGCCAGTGTGATCTGCAGACGCGTGCACAGGTCTAGAAGGACGGCGGTGCCGGCGCAAGGACAGATGGCCGTCGGCAGGTCAGCGCGCCGACGCCCGGCGCGGGGCGCGCTCAAGTAGACAGGCGCGACACGACAGAGTAGGAAGATGCAGGCAGCGAGAAACGGCAAATAACGAGGACGAGCGTGGGTACTCAGGGCGAACAGCACGACACAGAACCCAGGAAGAGGGCAAGAAAAGAGACGCAGGACGCGAGGAAACATGTCGCGCCCGCGCAAAAAGAACAATAGGAAGGGCTGACAGGGGTGCGATAAGGAGAGGACGAGGAGTGGACGAAGACGAGCGCCGGGTACTCAGCATCCCGATACCGCGCAGGTTGGAGCGAACAGGGGCACAAGACAGGCAGGGTGCGCCAGCGCAAGGAAAAGGGGCGGAACGCGAGCTACAACGCCGAGTGACGCGCGCGCGAGGTGAACGAGGCACAAGACCAGCAAGAGGCGCGCGAGGAAGGGGAGCAGCACAAGGACGAGGACGAAGACGGGCAGAAAAGGGGCCAGGGGCACAACGACGAAACGAGACTACTCACAGGTCGAGGAACTCGCCCGGCGGAGGAGGATAGTTCCTGCACTTGCCGTGCATGAACCAGTCCTTGTAGTGCAGCCCGATGAGCGGCTCGACGGGCTCAGACGCGTTTGGCTGGTCTTCGTTCGAGTACCCGTTGCGGCAGTACATGCCCTTGGACCACGCCAGCATGTGCCCGTTGACAGCGCCGGACGCGGCGAGGATTGCGAGTGCGAGCGAGGTGAACATCTTGACGGTTTGGTTCGGTGTTGAGCGAGTGTCGTAAAGATTGGTTGTTCGGGACGGCGAGAACGACGACGAGGAGACCCAAACGGAACGCGGACGGAGAAGAGGGACGGGAGAACGGAGGGAGGAGAGAGAGAGAGTGAGAGGAACTGATGGGAACTCCCGGTCCCGGCGCTCGCTTTTCTCTTTTCAACCTCAACCCAACACAATTCCGCTCTCTTAATGCTTCCGCTCCGTCCCTCCTATTGTCGCTCCTGTCACCCTATTAGTCTAAGTACTTTCCTCGAGGGTTGCAGCGCGCGCGTCGTTGACGTTCAGTCGAGGACATGTCTAGATGCTTCAAGCTTCGATGCTGCCGTCTCCCTAGCAACAGACTGGTCAATCTCGACTCTGGTGTCTCCTGAACAGCGAGCGCGCATCCCGACGATCCTCCAACACCGGACATACGCCTCTACCTCGCGCCCGACGTCCCCGCTAAGTAAAGTGAACGTTTCACTCCCAGGCACCCGCCGCCGCAGCACAGTGCTCGGATATCCGCCGCTTACATCCGGACCCGCGTGCCGAACCCCACCTTGCATCATCTTCCTCGACGCGCCGATCTATCGGGTCCTCCTGCCCTCTGCGTCCGTCCTCCACGCCTGCTAGCCACCGACTGTGCCCGTGTGGCGCTCCTCTGTGCTACACTCACAAGCTGTGGGACGGCATGGCGGTGACTGGTTGACTGGCGCCCAGCCGGATGGTCCATCGCAGTCTGATGCCGAGCCGTTCCCGATTCGGATAGCAGATCAACACTTTAGATTACGGGAGCAGATCTCAACTTCTCATGCTCAACCACTCAGCCTGCTCTCACACTCGTGCACTCTGTCGTGGATCCGAGCGCACAAGCTCCACTCATTGTTACATGAGCTTAGAGCCGTCATTGGTTGACAAGTGTCAAACCTGCCTGTCGCCTTATAATTAGGCTTCCGAACGTGCTTTGACTTGAACTCCAACTCCAGCTGCGACGTGTCCCTTGTAGCGTAGCAACGCCGACACTCACACACTCAAGTCGAGGCGCCTGGCTGCCTGTCCGCGGAGATGCGCCGCCGACCCGCCCTCCGAACTTATTTTATACCTTACGCGTCGCTCTCTTCCGTTGCTTGCTGCCCAGTAAAACGTTTTACCCTTTCGGCCCAGAGGACTAGCTTATTTTCTGACCTACGATTCGCACTGGAACTAAGGCGACGGGCTTATCTCAGCTTCGCGCTCCCGGGACTGGGACTTGCCATATGAACTCGGAGGTCAAGGCATCAACTAACAAGAGTCAAACGTGTACTAGTTTCGCCTCATAATCGAGGACTCGAGTTGCGTTGCCTGAAGCTGTGTCCCCGTGGCCTAACGACGCCAAGTGGAGGCGCCTGTCTGGCAATCCGCAGAGACACGTCCCGCGTTTCCATACATACATACGCTCCGGAGAAGTAACAAAATGCGTAGAAATGAGAACAGTCATTAAGTTTGCCCGGAATGGACCCCAGTTTCGCCGCTCAAGCGCACGAGATTCAGTGTTGCGCCGTCAAACCGCATAGTACGTCGACTCGAACCCCGCTGGCTACCTCGACCCAATTCGCACGCTGCGACTCGGACTCTGGAGTCACACAGCTGTGCAATTGCGGTTTACGTCTGTCAGTGGACCTCGACGTGCTCATGAAGAGTCGCTGCGCACTCTCTTCCACTGCCGTGTTAACAGTCTGTTTGTACCTCTTTCTGGACCGCTCTCCGCTGAGCTCGGCGAAGACCCTTCAAACATCCACTCTATCCGTAATCTCAACGAGGGTGCATCCGGAGGTCCATTAGTATGTCCCAGTCTGCCCAATTTCCTTTCCAAGTGTTGAAGAGAATCATTCGTCCTACTTTTACTGAAAGGTGCACTAGATGTATCTACCTATCTCACAGCAATTCAGTCACAAGTTACAGCATGCGCCTTGCAGCGGCGGTACGTGAGATCAAGCGCGCAGCTAGGATGCACACTTTAATAGAGGAGTCGCACCACATGTCGGCAGCCTTCAACCGGATCGTGAAGAAAATATCCTCCGCCACAAACGCAAGTCCACCGTTCTTGAGGATTCGCATCAGAGCTCCGGTCAGATCATCGACACTGGTGGTAGGATTCCTCCACGCGTAATTGCTGGCCTGCGCCATTGCGCCCACGAAGCTCTTACCTCCCGTTTCGATCCCTTCCACTATGATGGGTGCCGAGGGCAGGATCCTGGCCTGTATTCCCTGCAACGTGTGGCCATCAAGGTCACAACTCCTCGTCGGGACCAGCGTTCCGCGATCTCGGAAAGCCGACCCCAGTTTCTCGTGTAAGAGCGGCTCCGTGAGCGTTACCCATCCATCTGAGTTATCTCTGATTAAGCTTCAGCCCCTTATTTGTGTAATCATGATGGGCTCACTCGATCACCATTCCGGACGCCTTGATAGGAACGGGGTGCCACGTTCCTTCGCGCACGCATCCGACACCTCGTTCGTCGCAGAGGATGCCATCTGCGAGCTCGCCGCCCCGTAACAGGTCCGATAGATCCACCACCTGATCCGCAAGCGCAAACGCTTGGCACGCGTTGAAGAAAACCGTCTTCGACGCTGTCACTTGGGGCTGCAGGAGCGCAACCAGCCCTCGCAGCCCGTAAAACTCGGCGTCGCGTAACAAGTTCTCCAGCGCCGAATCAGAGGCCATTGTTGCAGGTACGACTGCTGGAGTGAGAGGTAGGATGGTATAGCCGCTCATGTAATCGACGATGGCGCGGAACAGCTCTGGGCTGCGACTGAGCTCGACGGTTCGCGTCTGAGACTCGCTGAAGTCGCCGAGGAAGAGATTCGAGAAGTAGTTTGGCGCATCGAATTCGATCTGGTCGCGATAAAGCGTGAAGGCTTCGCCACGTAGAGTAACGGTGTACTTGTCGAGCATCGCGATGGTGGCGGGAGACAACGAGGCGCAGTGTTTGCGCGTCGGTAGCAGTTCAGGCGAAGTGGTGCCGTACTGAGCGCAAACTTCCAGGCTCGGCGATGAATTCTCTGAAGCAAGTTCCTCTAAAAGCGCAAGAGGAGAGCAGCAAACATGCGGCAAGTCCAGTCGAGTTTCGTTGCCAATAGTAGCTAAGGGCATATGTACTCATTACCTCCATCGAGCCTGACACGTGTGCGGTGGACGGTTGATGAAGACCGCATTTCTCACGGGGACCACGTGAAGTCTCGCGCGACATTATATCGGGACACAAGTCGTGCTGCCAATATCTCCACCTTCGTCGTCAGAGTGTCATCCCATCCGCCGGATGGCTCGCTTTGAATGGTGAAGATGATACGCTCGCCTGCAAACCGCACGAAGGTGTAACCCTCTAGCTTGAAGACATCTTCCATGTGCTCGTCTATCGGGTGCTTCTTCGGAGTATCCTTCCACCCAAGGATACCGCGGGCTGCGTCTAGAGATAACTCGAATTGCGGCACAGTAGCCTCGATTCCTTCAAGCGAGACACGCGCGAAGGGCGACAAGGAGCACACGAGGCTCTGACGCTCATGGAGGTCCACCGTACACGTCTTCGATTCGATAGGGAGCTTGCGCTGTCCGAATGCATCGACGCTGAGCGCATTGATGAGAGGGCTGGTAAGGCTCATGACGTTATGAATCTTATTCCGACGAATCGTATGGCCTACGCTGTGTGTACTTTAGTATGCTTGATAAACTACATTATTTGATGGCAGACTCACACTAATAGCGTATCGACTGCTAGAAGAGGAACAGCTAGCCAGGCCTGGCCCTTCATCGTCCCAACCCCGCGCTCGTCAAATAGGACGCCCGGAGGGAGCTTCCCGCGTAAGACGTCCGCAAAGTCGACGACCTGATGATCGAGGAAGAACACGTCGCACGCGGCAGAGAAGCGTGGCGGCGGCGGCGGATTGGATAAGAGCGCTACCAAGCCTTGTAGCCCGTAGAATTCGGCGTCGCGTCGAAGGTTCTCCAGCGCAGCATCCGACGTCATCTCGGGCGGTACACTCGTCACAGCAAGAGGCACGATGGTGTACCCGCTCATATAGTTCGTAATTATGCGAAAGAGTTCTGGGCTGCGACTGAGCTCCACAGTTCGCGTCTGCGACTCGCTGAAGTCGCCTAAGAAGAGAGCCGAGAAGTAGTTGGGCGCATCGAACTCGATCTGGTCGCGATAGAGCGTAAACGACTCGCCGCGCAAGGTAACGATGTACTTGTCGAGCATCGCGATGGTGGCGGGAGACAACGAGGCGCAATGTTTGCGCGGCGGTAGCAGTTCAGGCCAAGTGGTGCCTTCGGGAGCGTAACGGTATTGCTCGCGACAGAATTTCAACCGCCGAGTCACAAGAGGACAACAGAACACACGGGATTCCGACGCAAGTCCATGAACAAGAGGCTACCGAAACGCTCGTGACGGTGTGAAGACAAGATGCGGAAAGTTCCGTCTAATTCCGGTGTCTGCTCTGGTAAAATATAAAAACAAGTTCCAGTCCTTCAATATCAGATGAAAGTGCGCCAAGCGCGAGATATATTATTCTCTGTGCCATGAGTATTCGAGCCTGGTTTACTCGGTTGACACCACGGTCGACTCGGATATCCAGAAGGTGCGATCGCAGTTAGGGAGAGGGGTTCAGTCTCAAACATTCCGGAGAATCTATATGCTGGAATATTCGTATACCTGTTACAAAAAGTTCCGCGCAGCTGAATGGCGTGATGTAAGTTCTGCAGCTACCACACTGACACGTCTGGGGTTCTCCGCAGTTCCGCCTGTTATGCTGAAGATAATTTTCTCACCCACGAATATATACCGCGTCTCTTGGCTGAAAATCTCCCGGAGATGCACGTCGATCGGGTGCGTCTCACCACGCTGGGGTGACGCCCGCAGTGCCGCCATCCTTAACGTAAACTCCCGTCCACTCGCTTCCACGCCTCTGACTATAATGTGGGCAGGTCCAGAAACTGAACACGGAAGAGCGTCCTGATTCAGCGAGTCGATGAAGAATAGCCTTGGTAGGGGCAAGGAGTTCGCAAACGTGCGGGCGAGGAAGGGCTGGCTTGACGGGCTTATCAAACCGAACACGAGTGATGGAGAGCCGGGTCTGTAGACGTAGTCCACCCTATGATGGGGTCAGATCTAGGAGCCACGAGCTGCTGTGAAGTAAGGCTCACACCAGTAGCGCATTGAGAGCTATAATTGGAGCAGCGAGCCACTTCTCCCCGACCATCGTCCCGACACCGCGCTCGTCGAAAGTGACACCGGAGGGAAGCTTTCCTCGTAACACGTCCTCGAAGTTGACAGCCTGCTGCCCGAGAAGGAAGGCATCGCAAGCAGCAGAGAACCGCGGCGGCGTTGGTGCGCTAGACAGTAGCTTTACCAAGCCCTGCAGTCCGTAAAACCCTGCGTCGTGCAAAAGGTTCTTGTGCGCAATATCGGGGGTCATCGTTGAAGGTACGACCGCCGCAGTAAGTGGTAAGATGCTGTACCCGCTCATGTAGTCGACGATGGCGCGAAAGAGCTCAGGGCTACGACTGAGCTCCACAGTTCGCGTCTGCGACTCGCTGAAGTCGCCCAAGAAGAGATCCGAGAAGTAGTTAGGCGCATCGAACTCGATCTGGTCGCGATAGAGCGTAAACGACTCGCCGCGCAAGGTAACGATGTACTTGTCGAGCATCG
>KV426328.1:0-11946 GCA_001632375.1 Exidia glandulosa HHB12029
GGGATGGTGAGTTCCGAAAACGGTTGTTGACGATGTAGGATTTCCGCGGTATGTAGTGGCTAAACTTGCCATGCAGTGTCAATGGCCAGGCGCAATACGAAGCACATGGGGAGAGAAACATCACAGTGAGCGACGATGAAACTGTCACTGCTGTCGGCGAGGGGAACATCGGGGCCAGTGCGCATACTACAGTAGTAACAATGGTCCAATGATCGGGAGACACTGACTCGAACGCTACACCGCGGAAACGTTTCCACGTGGTTCACAGTGTGCTGCGTCCCGGAGCTCTACCGACGACAGGATCGACCACCGGGAAAGAGACCTTGTCGAGATGAAATCACAGCGTCGGGCAGGGACTGTTGGTGGCAAAACCGGCGCGTGCGCGTGGCACGGACCGACAGGTCTGAGGCAATCTTGTTAGGGAAAAAGGGATAGGCGGAACAGAGGGCTGCAATGCTTGCCAGTGGTTGATGCTGAATTTAGGGAACCGAGTCGTCCTAGCATGCCGCCAGCACAGCTGCGGGAGTTGGTATGTATGTCATGACGTCTGCGCACGAGAGAAGCTGGAACCTGGGAAGCGGAAGAGGCGTGTGACGCTGTCAATTTAATGATCGTCGCAATAGCGCTGGGCAGACGAAGAACGTGACAGCAAGAGAGAAGGCACCGACTGTGACTGGAAGATTGAAAGCCGTGCCGTGACCGAACGGTGCTGTTCATACTCTCCTGTTACACTTTGTAAGCGTCGTGTCGCATGTTGTCGGACAGGGCCAGCCCGTACGGGACGCTGCGGAGTGTATAGGCTAAGTGGAAGAGGTTGGTCGCTCAGAGGATTCGACGCACCTATCATATCGGCTCTGCGCCGTCGTATCCCTTGAATAGCCCACGCAACAGCGTTTTATCGCCTCGCAGAATGACTCTAGCATTCAAGGCTAGAGGAAGAGGGAAGTCTGCGCCGACGATAACCCTCTGCGTGAAGTCTCGTAGATCGTCAACGGAGACACCGGCCCAGTCAATCTCCGGGAATAGCGAGATTGTGGTGAGCGAAGGACATTCCAAAGAACGACATTTCAGACGTAAGTCACTGGTGCTCTTGATCTCGATGCCGAGCGTTGTGACGCTCGGAAGCGTGACACACAACGCGACGATTCCATCCCACGCTGCATTTATCGCCGCCCCGAACTTCAACTCCGTCACCCGCTCGAGAAACGCGGAATGAGTAAATATGGACAGCGGATATACCGTGCTTGCATCCGATTCTGCCACTGTATCTGTGTCTGTTTCTGAGTCCGTGTCCGTGTCCGAGTCCGTATCTGTATCCGCATCTAAGTCGGTGTCTGCGAACGAATGCGCGCCATCGCTAACAGGCGAGCCTGCCTCCGTATCGGCATCTACGTAGTACGTAGACAGGTCCTGACAGAAGAGTCGAATGCAGGAGCCATCGACGTTGGACACTTGGACAGAGAACGTATCTGGGATCAGCCGCCCACTGTCTCGAATCCCTAACTTGAGCGGCCCGCGCACGTGAGCGAGAAGGAAGGACACCATGTCATCTCCAGGAAAGAAGCAGTTAATAGACCGCACTTGCGCCAAGACTGGCAAATCGAGCATAGCTGACTCCAGCGACTCTGCAAAACTGAGTTGACGGATGCGCGAAAGGAGTGGTAGAACGGCGTCTATCGAGCCGTCCTGAGCACATCCTTGTAAGAAGAGCCTAGTAACATCCGGAAAGGCGTCGAAGAACAGATGCGATACCGGTGCAGCAGGTAGTCCTGACAAGTCGAAATTCAGGAATCTGATGGATGGTAAGGACGGTATATCCGTCGACAGAGGGGTTCTGGTGTTTATGAGGATCAACGCAGTCAATAGAGGCGCCATTGAGAGTGCGCAGAACTTGTAAAGTGGCAGTATTGGATAGGTATCGATGGCGCCGTGAAATTGAACGAAGAGTTCCTGGAGCATTGGCATGGGTCCAAGAAGAACACGGAAGGCTGCTTCGTGCACATTGGTATTAACTACCAGATACAGTTGCTCGATGTGCTGTATGTGCGCAGCCACAGCAGGAAGGACATCCTCGGTCATCGTTGCTACCGCTGTCGCAACGGTTACGTGGATGCGAACAGTTATCGGGCGGTCCTTTGCACGGTAAAGTCGAGTGGAAAAGAGCATTGTATGGGAATATGTGTGCTTGTCAATGCTGATACGTCTACAGTACCCAGGATGCTCGGACGCGATGGCGTTCCAGAGTTTCGAGACGCGCAACGCGTCTACGAGGTCGTCAAGTGTTAGTCCATCGAAACATTGTTCAAGAACCTCGGCGGGGAGATATCCGGTAAAGTCAGGAGACATCAGAGGTCCCGAAGCTGGAGGTGGAAGGAAGGAGGAAACGGGCCGTCGGAACTTTACTCTAAGCGCTCGTCTCGCCTTAAGGCCCATAAGCGCGCGGAGTTAGTACGTCATTCCTTCTCATCATCCGACCTACAGCACCGTGCACGCTCTGCAAACCCATGGCGACCAACCAAGCACAGGACGAGCGCGAGCATCACTGGCACGACCCATCCGATCTCGAAGACCGTCTGGTTCACGCGCCCAGCGCCATCATACGCAGCGTGCGCGGCGTCTGGTCCAACTTCCAGGACTTTATAGGACGTGATAATGTCTTGGAGGTCGCCCTTGGTCTCATGTGCGTTCGATTTCACACGGGGCGGTGGATGCGTACACTGAAGACCTGCCGCGGCTTCAAATATTATAATTTCTAATCTCAACCTCTCGCAGAATCGCCCAAGCATTTACGACCGTCATACAATCTCTCGTAAACGACGTGATTCTGCCACCCATCGCTCTTCTTCCCTTCTTCGGACGCAATCTTCCCGAGAAGTTCGCCATCCTTCGATCGGGCCCTCATGGACCCCACTACAACACTCTCGAACAAGCAGCCTCCGACGGAGCTATAACTTTGGCCTATGGTAATTTCATCAGCAAGCTGGTCAACTTCTTCTTGCTCGGGTTTGCGTTGTACGGGATCGCGCAGGTCAGCGGAACCCAACGAGAAGCGGCGTAGTTTATTCACCGCTATCCCCAGGTCTACGGGCATGTGAGCAAGAATAGCATCATCAAGCACACCGTCAAATGTGCATACTGTCGGAAGAGCATTAGTGACAAGGTGCGTCTGGCGGTCAGCGTATCACCTGCGCGCGATCGTTCCCCCCTCGCGATTCTCTCAGCCTCCCGACTGACGAAATATTGCCGTATGTAGTCGACCAAGTGCGCGTTCTGCTGTGCGTGGTTGGACGGACGCGAGGAGAAACAGACGAGCGCGCTCGCTCCGCCGGGTGTGACGATGGATTCGCAATGAGCTACGAAACGACTGAACGAATACCATAGGCACGAGTACGAGTCCGCTTCTGAGATCAATATACGAATTACGCATATCCCTACATATCTATTCAGACCTTGACTTTTGGTGGTCTCTGGTTGGGTGACGTAAACCCGCTCTGCCGGCTGGAGAAGGTTGCCACCGCCGGGGCAGTCTTCGTTTGCTCCTAAGTACATTATCAAACACACCCGTGTCAGTTAACCCTTCGGTTGTGTAAATTCATAGTCGACTCCAATCTGAACTTGGTGAGTCCTCTTTCATCCCTCGCCGATTTCGACCGTAGTTGCGGTACTGTATGTACGCCGTACACATTGTACATTGTACATGATCCCGCTACTATTCGCGCTCGTAATGTCCCGCTAAATTGGGCCTTCGACTGTCAGCCTGCGTGTATGGGCAAAAAAAGTTTGACAGCACTCACAAGAAAGGGTCCACATCGGTGCGAACGAAAATGTCTCCTGCGCCGTCACAGTCGTTGAGCAGGGTGATGTCTTCAGCAAGGTGTAACATGAGGGGGTATGTGACACCGACAAGGACTCGATGCATCGATACTCGCACTTGGGTTAGATCAATGCGGCTGCCAGTCGCACTGCTCGTCCTTAGAGAGAGGGTCCGCAAGCGTGGGCACTCTAAGGGGGCGCTCACATCCACCGCTAAGTCTTCCTGGTCTGTGTCTCCGCAGATACCTAGCACCGTTATCCACGGGAATCGAGGATAGTGTACGACCATCATGTCCCAAACCGAAGGCGAAATCGAAAGGTGTGTCACCCGCTCGAAGAACGAAGTTTGCTGGAAGATGCACAGAGGCTCGAACACTGTGCCGTATGACACATAAATGGTACATAAATTCACAGCACGCACAACATGATCGGCGACTTCGCCTCACTGATGGGATAGGCCATAAGAGAATCGCGCAATAGGGTGTCGAAAATCTGATTCCGACAATTTTTCTCAGCCCAACAGTAGCCTTACCAATGCGAAGTCTGAAGATGCGAGTTTTCAAATGTGTGTGTGAGGCCCGACAAAGTTGTGTGAGAGAGCGCGCGAGCTCGGCCGTTTTCCGAAGGTTTGAAACCCCGCAAAATCGACCCTCTCCCCGTCTTCCACGCGTCTCCACGTCGCGCTCAGTGCACAGACTACCGCTCCGCGCAGCCAACAATACACAAACGGCCGCTAGCGCTAGCTCTGATGGCCGCACGTCGTTGGGCACGGCTTTGCGGGCGCTGGAGCTTTCCACCTACAACTGCAACACCGGCCGAGTTTAACCCACGTATCACTCGTCATCATAGGCGGCTGATGCAGCACTGTATGTACACAATTCAAGGAGTCTTTGTCTTTACGCGCTGTTACGTTTAATCATTGAAGTTGCATCCAGCGAGCTCGCCCAGCGACTCTTGTTCAATTTCACAGCGCCCCTGCTCCAGACCCGGCTTGCTTGGACTTTGTGCCCTTTTCCAAATGTTCCCTCAACCTCGCCTGCGCCGCATATGCGCGCGGACTACGCTCTTTTCGATGGCAATCGCCCACTCGTGCCTGGCGCTGAGTGGCAGGGCCATTTTTTGCCAGTAGAGCGTCGAAACTACTACTGCCACACTTCTGCTTCTGAACATGCTTGCTTTCGCCCAAATCCACTTCATCATCCCACACACTTCCCACCTCGATGTCTGCTTACCATGGTCGTGGTACATTTGCCAACACAGTACTACCGAGCCCTGACGCTCGACCGCCTAAGGCTTTGGCGCAAAGTGTGCAGCTTTCGCGTCACCGTCGCGCTGTCCGAGCGAAGGTTCTCCTTGTAATTGCTCATCGGAGGTCCCGACCTCGAGCGCTGGACGGCGCGCTGGATGGTGTGGACGGACGTGCAGGGACGGGGAACTCGAGATCAGCAAGTTGTTGAACGATGAACTCATGTAGCCCGCAATCGCGCTCACTTCGAGCTTTGTGGCTCTTGAGGAGCTGCATCGTGTGCAGAAGGTCTACGAGCTCGATGTAGACATAGTCTTCGTCGGTGCGCAGACATGTCCGCGCGCGTGCTCACGTTCGCATTAACTTGGACAACCCGCTCTCGACTTTACAACGCTCGCGACATCATCCGCTCCGTTTAGCGACTTGCGCCGCGCGCGTCAGACTTCATCATGAAACCTTGGCAGTCAGGCCATTTCGCGAGTTCTGTACCTGGAGAAGAGTTTTGGAAGAGTTGCCTTCAGAGGACCGTACAGTGCATCCGAACTCGAGCGCGCTTTGTTAGACCTTCCTCGCGCTCACGAATATGCAATTGCACATTGCAAGGCGCTTGTGCACCCACACGCTCCTACCTCCTGTCATGTCACGTGGTGTTATTATCAAGCCGCCGCCGCTGCTCTCTCTTGAGGTCCGACTACCTACTGCAGCACACTGTGACGCTCCTCACGCTGCGCGACCCTGCACCACTGAGCGCCTGCCCCTCCAATGTAATGTGGTTCGGATCGTCTCCAGTTTCTGCGCGTTAGTTGGGACCTTTGTCGCTCTACACTGTGCTTCCTTTCTCCATCTGATTTCCCGCTCCATTCGTGCAAACCTGGTCACTCAATTCTTATGCAACTTGCTGGCCTCCGGGGGATTCATTGCGGTGAAAGCTGTGCAGAATCAGTGCTAAGAAGAAGCAAACATTTGCATCCAGGGCTTCGCACTGGTCAGTATGCCTTGCGAACTTCCTTACCATAGGTGCGCACAACACTCATGTATAACTGCTCGGCGGATGCGTAGGACGTCAAGTCACGCACGGCCGGACGGATGCTCAAGGCTGTCGATCGTGCGATACGATTTCAGCACGCGCACACGCATCGGTCTCAGGGGCGCGTCTACTCCCTTCGTCCCCGTCCTGTGTTGCTCGGTCATGCCAAAAACAGTATACCGTGCTTCCATACGTTTTACACAGCATATGTCCCCACTAGATGGTCTCGCGCTTTTGAACACACGACTCGACTCGATCGTCCAATTCCCATGTTCTGACATTGTAGAAAGCTCAA
The DNA here is from genome assembly GCA_001632375.1 of Exidia glandulosa HHB12029. Lineage (NCBI taxonomy): Eukaryota > Fungi > Basidiomycota > Agaricomycetes > Auriculariales > Exidiaceae > Exidia > Exidia glandulosa. Next base: position 6,382 of record KV426328.1, read on the forward strand.
TATTCGTGAGTAGGCAGTGATAAGATATGCTAGGATAGATTCTACCACACAGAACTTCAATCGCGACAAAACGTAGTGACTTGCAATTTATAATTCCGCCACTGGTCCGGATGCAGTCCCTTCCGGTTCCATCTCAATCGCGTTTCAGAGTCCGCAGCCTTGCGCACACTCAACCACACCCCCAAGACCGCTGGGCTACCTCTCCCGTCGAGGTAGGGACGGAAGACGGGGAGAGGGTCGATTTTGCGGGGTTTCAAACCTTCGGAAAACGGCCGAGCTCGCGCGCTCTCTCACACAACTTTGTCGGGCCTCACACACACATTTGAAAACTCGCATCTTCAGACTTCGCATTGGTAAGGCTACTGTTGGGCTGAGAAAAATTGTCGGAATCAGATTTTCGACACCCTATTGCGCGATTCTCTTATGGCCTATGAGGCGAAGTCGCCGATCATGTTGTGCGTGCTGTGAATTTATGTACCATTTATGTGTCATAGTGCCGTAGTCTTGAGTTCCCTCTATGAAGTTACGGGCGTACGACGATAACCTACTGACGACAACGACTCGGAATACCGAACCTCCGGCGTCGACAAGATGTGCCTCCAAGTCGCCATCGAGGTGATTGAACAGAACTTGCGCAATATGCGCGGGTGGTGACAGAACGGCCACGTGCGGGACGCTCGCCAACGACAGTGAAGACACGACTTCAGTGAGCGAGGAGCCGAACTGGAGGAAGCTGACCGAAGAGCAGAAGCCTATACAGGAGCGATGATACTCCTCTACAAACTCTCCGCCAAGAACTAAGGTCCTCAAGTTGGGAAACATCGAGCCTAATGCTTCGTCGTGTGGTGCGGGAGGAAGGTCGTAGTTCAATGAAATTACAGTCGGCAATGTTGGAAGGGGTCCAGGCGGTATGCGGATATTGCTTAACTCGAGATATCGTATGCCTGACGACGCCCACTTGTCAATGAGGTCGTGAGGCAGATCTGGTACGGCGAGTTCAGAGCTGTCGGACGACAGGCGGATGGTCAACCGTCGAAGGATGGACATGTCGTTCCGGAGCGCCGAAAATACAGCGTCGGCTAGATCGATGGGTACGTTGAGTGTAAGATCGAAGATGTGGAGGGAGTGAGCTGCGACAGCGGTTAGGATCGTCGCAGAGAGTGCCTCGACATCCACCGTGAACGCGACACGAACAATCATAGGGCGTCCGCGTCCGTAACCAAGTCGGGCTTCGAACGTAGTAAAGGCGTTATGGGAGGCGTCATCGAGAGATACGCTCCTCCAGTATGTCGGATGATTCATGGCGACCTGCTGCCAGCGCTTGCAAGCGAGCAGAGCTCGCTTCAAACTATCCAGCGGCAGTCCCGTGAAGCACTTGTGTAGCAATTCATTGGGTAGGCTATCTCCCAAGCCCACAGATCCCATTTTTGGAGGCGTGCGATGGAAGTAGTGGTCGGCGTGGCCGCTCAGACTCGCTCTGGTCCTGGTCAAGGTTCAAGGCCGGAAGCGGAGAATAAAAGAGTATCAGGCTCTTCCTCATACCATCCACAAACGCCGTCGTCATAGTCGACCCGCGTCCAGGACGATGTAGCGGCAGGGCAGCTTGCCAGCCTGGCCCTCGACGTCGTGGGCGCGTGCTCGTGTGCGCGGACGCCGGAGCAGGCGGCCCGGCGCTTTCTTACTTTTGTTACATCTAGTTGTTCAGTCAGTTAGTGAATAACAATCTTACATCTTATATACGGCTTGTACAAGCTTGCTGAGCAATACGAGATTACTTGGTTCCTGTGAACAAGAGGTGCCGTAGTCCAACAGCGGCCGTGCAGCAGCTAAGTTGTTGCCATCATACGATCAAGCAAGTGTGAGACGTCCTCACGTCCAAGCAACGCCTAAGTCCTTCAATGAATGGCATGTGCGGATTGCGGCGTATACATCGGTCGATTCAGTCCGAAGTTCATTCTTCCCCGGGAACTCGGCGTCCGCCGCGTTCTGAGCGTCCAGTAGCCTGACACAATGACCACGTTCATATATGTTAGAATTAGGCATTGCTGGAGAATATCATCGTAGTTCTACAACGGACGCTGCCCCCAGACCCAGAAGAACGAGAGATGCGTATTCGGCGTCGAGTCCCACTCTTCAAGGAGGCCCGCGGTCGCAGCATCATAGACCTCTGGGGAAGGTGTGAGCCCATGCGCTAATGCATGTTCCTGCAAGGGAAGTCGGAAATAGATAACTGTGCTGCGCCGAGTAGGCTTACCCTCATAGCACCGGTGAAGTAACTAAAGACGGAGTACGTCAAGTTGTGAGGCCCTTCTCCTGCCCCCTTGCCCATGGGAACGCGAGTCACAGTCGCCTCCACGTTCTGGAACCCCGCGTCCTTCGTACGCTGCTCCAGATTGCGACCGCAGTAAACGTCGAGGCCGCGCATCTCTGCGAGCTTGTAGTGGATCCCACGCAAATAGCGCGAGAACGGCAGCTCGTCGTTGGGGACCATGTCCGGCCATGAGACATCGCAGAGCTGAACCCAGCCTCCGGGCTTCGTCACGCGATAGAGTTCCTGGAGGTTCTTCTGCCACTCTTCAGTCCGCAGAGAGAATGCGAGAAGGCTTTGATGGACGAGTGTGAAGCGGCCGGACCACTCGGCGGGCAGCGAGAGCACTGACTGCTGCTCGAACGTCACGTTGGAAGGGGGAATGTTTGGGAAGAGGTGGTGAGAGATGTCGACGCCTGTAATGGACACCGTCAGAGGGACCATCGCCGCAAGCTCCAGCGCCCAGATTCCTAATGCATCGTCAGCTGGATCACATCGTAGTCGCAACGCTTCTGACCGGTCCCAGTTGCACAGTCCAGTACGGCGTCGCGATCCGCAAGCGTCACATGAGGAAGTATGACCTTGCCGCCGACACTATGCTGCATTGCAACATACTGGGCATTCAATCTGACGATGTGTTCAGCGGCGTCGATGCTTGCAGAGGAGAGACTTAACGCACCTTCGACCTTCTTCACTGTCGGCAGGCAGGAGATAGATCCCTTTAGGGTCGTTGAAGAATCTGGCAGCCTCTGAAGACATAGCGCAGAGCGATTATCCTGGGATGCCCAGTGCGAGAGATTAAGTAGGTGAACAGCGTAATACCTCGGCCATATATGCACCGGCGTACGCGTGGAGACGCCAATTGGGGAACTGTCACCTGAGGATGGCCGTGCTCAGTGATGCGATTCGGTCGTCAGCACAGCCCAACGGGCGTGTCGAGGCAGACTCCGTGTCTGACGGCTGCGCGATACTAGTACGGCAACGCTGACCGTGCTTGACATGCTTCTGTCCCATAGGTCTGAGTCGTGTGAGTCATCGTGCGCGACGGCTGGATTAATGGTCGGATAACAATCACGCTGCGGAGCGGGTGATTAAGATGAGGATTACGGTCATGACCTACGTGCAGATATTTGGAACAGCGCGCGGCCGGCTTCGATATTGGTCCGGTGGCAAACCCGTTGGCTCAGGCTCAGCCATGGACATTGTACGTAGTATGGCTTGTGAATTCTATAGGTACATCCGCTGCCGGTGTAACGTGGATCGGGGTGGGCAATACTGTAAACGGATCTAATCTTCGGAACGGACATATCGGTCACGTCGACGTTCTGAATTCGAAGAAGCTTACATCCATCGAGCAGACGCTTGAAGAGCTCTACCTTCCAGTTGTCGTATCATCTTAGCTTTCCGTAGTCACAAACTGGGATAGATTACACAACCGGAATTCCACAAAAATCAAGTCGCGCGAACGGCGAAAAAGTTGTGACTTTCGAAGCGAGATGGGGCAGACATCACCGCCTTCTAGGACTACTGCTAACACTACCTATACTACTGTGAGAGGATATGAGAGGGGAACTTGCTCAGGAGCTGCCAGTATCTGCCGTTGTGTCAAACGTCAGCATACCAGCAGACGCGTTACTTCCGCTCTAGAAATGCCCCGGACAGGGGTCGAACCAGAGCCGGCCGTTCCGCGCTAGAAGCCTCCGCACGGGTATGCTGCCCACACACGCCACGCTGTTCGATACTGAGGTTTTTCTTGTGTCCTCTACCTTCGATAGGAGCGTTGACCCTTACTATTTTTGTTTTACTTCCGGAAATTCGAGCCTTACATATTCCGGAATCCCCGGTCATCGTCGCTCGCTTTCCCTCGCGTTTACCACTTCTCCGTGGTGATTTAGACCCAGGAGAAAGGAAGTAGCTGATCAGCGTATATACACCAATGGTGTGGAATATGTCTGATGCGCACCGCGACGTACAGGAAGCCAGCGACGGAACGGGAACTACGGTATGTCGGACATCTGGACAGCTAACGCTCGAGCATTAGCCTCTATTATGGTGTTAATTGGCCCATCATCTCCCTCCTGACTCGCGCTGGCAAGCACATCTGGTAGAAGCGGCTGCAGGCCTGAAGATAGCGGCTTGGAAGACGCCGCCCACATACGCGCTTGTGCAAGCCCTTGCTCGATCATCGCCTCTACGCCGCCAATCGTATGCCAGTCGAACTGTGCAGCTTCCTTGAGTGAGGTCGTGAGTCGGGGCTTATAGCACATGTCAAGGAAGAGTCGTTTAGAAGGGAGAGGAATGTTGTTCGAACTGGCTACGGTGTCCTCCTTCGGAGCAACTAGAGCCACGTCAAATGGTTCCGCGAAGAACGATTGCGACAACGTATAGACCTTGGTATATATCAGCAATGAATGCGTCATTCACGACAGAGACCTCGACGTACCATCTTCTCCTCAGCAGTGACAGGTGGCAAAGCTGGAATACAGCCAACGCCTGCAATGACCGGTCCGACTTCGCCAACCACGCGTGCATTACTTTCTTGTGCCCATTGAAGCATCGTACGCAATGGCCTGACGTCAACAAACCCTTCGAAGTGTGCTACAACTTCTCGGGTTTCTTCGGCAAACCGATTGAGCAGGTATATCGGCGAGAGACCAAGCTTATGCAGCGCCAGTATAGCAGACCGACACGCTCCTCCTGCGCCGATGACGAATGCAGAGCAAGGAATCCCGTGGATCGAATCCACGAACCGCGGTGGAGATGGATGACCGAGATGGAAACCGACCGACAAGCTCTGCTGCATGGCTGATGCGCGCAGGAGGGCATGAAGAACGCCAATAAAGTCGGTGTTCGTTCCCACATTGCGACGCGTTTCGCCAGTCTGAACGACAACGATGGTGTTGACAGAACCAATCGCACGAGCAATGTCGTCGAGCTCGTCAAGAGCATGCTCGGGCCCTAGCTGGTGTGTAACAGCGACCTTCAGGGGCATAGTGATGCCGGCACCGCCGAATCGTCCGTCTCGTCGAACTCGGTCGAGGAAGCCAGGGTCGGCGACAGTGGATGTGTCGCGGAGTGCGTAGGTTGCGGGGTACTCTTCGCCCCCGTCCCGCTGCCACGTCGCCTGGAGGATGCAGTTCTGGAAAGCAGGAGAAGCGCTGTGCGATATTGGAGAGCCAAAGAGCCAGTACCGCCGCGGTGCGCGCTCGATATCATCGTCTGAAGGGTGCGGAGGAGGGACAAGCCTGGAAGCGGCT
>KV426328.1:13426-25520 GCA_001632375.1 Exidia glandulosa HHB12029
AAGTAGAAGACGGAGAGCAGGTCGCCCGTGTGGTGGATGATGCGCCCGCCGAGCGTAGGGCCGATGGCCATGCCGGAGAAGAGCAGTCCTGCGCTGAAGCTGAAGATTCGGGCACTGTATCGAGAGCGATATCAGCCCAGTCCCGAAGAGTGCTGCGCAGACTGACCGCTGCGAGGGTTCCGTACAATCGCTGACGTAGGCGTGCATCGTCGACGAGGCCGTGCCCATGCCTACGGGTGTTTAGATGAGAAAAGCAAGCAGTGGCGCGTCGCGTTCTCGCACCTCCAAGAAGACCGTCCACGATGGAGCTCATGAGCAGGAACCAATATCCTCCCGGGAGGTATTTCGCATAGAGCGAGACGAGGATGAAGTTGAAGTCGCTGGACGGGCTCAGAATAAACACATCGCATGTCTCGTCAGCTTGCTCACGCGAACAGCATCCCCGCGACAGCGACACGCATGATGCGAGTCCTTCCCCAGCGATCGGACAACTGGATCAGGGTCAGTTCAGCGTCCTATCGGACACACGAGACAGCAACGCGCACCTGGCCCCACCAAGCTGTGGTAATGCATCCAAGGAAGCCCATCGTCGAGGACATGACTGCAGAAAGTTGAGACCTCAATACGAGAGACATAAATGAACGCACGGGCAATCAGCTTTGCTACGGCTGCCTGTACGACGGGGTCTGACTGGCATTGCTCTGACGGGCTGGGTATCTTGGTCGAGTTGGTCGAGGGGTACTCCTGGGATTGCTCAGGCATGATGACCGAGATGAGCCCACCAGGGCCAGGACGGTGCTGCGGCGTCGAGTGTCCCCAGCCAGCACCGACCATCGTCGGCGCGTCCTTCGCGGTCTCGGACATGTATTCGGGTCTGTGCACCATGCAGGCGAGACGGGTGTATATCTGCACGCGCGGTGCTATGGTGGTCGACATTGCAATGCTCGCCAGAGGCATGCCACCGATAATCCTGTCAGAAAGTATGTCATCGGTTATCAGATATGCAGACTGGCTCTAACATACCACCAGGGCGAGGGTGTCTTGTACCACGGCCGCTTCGGCCTCTTCTGGTGCGCTAGGGGTTCGTCGTCGAAGTCATCGACGAGAGTTGAATCCTGTGCGTGTTGCGGGTCGACGACGTCGAGCAAATCGGACGTCGAGGTGCCGATATCGCCCTCCGGCAGCAACAGCGCCTGGTCACTTTGCGGCACGAAGACGCGCGAGTCGCGGCTCGCCCTCGACCGCGACTGGGTCAGCGTCCGCGGGCGTGAAGACGGCATGGGCAGAGGCAAAAGATAGGCAAAAGTCCCCGCCGCCGCTGCGAGCCGGTCAGGCGGCCGCGTGTGATGCAAGTGCCAAGGCACGCCCGGCAACCCCGGGGGCAATCCCGCGGTTCCACACTCCGTCGAGCACGCTTGGACTTGCACCGCTACGCTGCCCACTCGCACAACCACGCCCACAGCTCGCCCAGGGATACCCTCCTCGTCCTCTATACACCACGTCGTCCACACTCGTCCGTCCCGTTCGCTCGTCCGTCAACCTCCCTCGTCCTGTCCTTGCTAACCTCATCGCTGTCCTATAGGACGTGCGCCCGCTGTGTACTATGTACAACAATACCGAACGCGATGACCACCTCGTCGCGGGTGCCGAGCCAGTGGACGCGTTCGTCGTCGCGCGCACAAACGCCCGTCAAGGCGACGCGCTCTACTATGCACAACAATACCACCCACCGTCGTTGCTCGTTCGTCTCCTCGACGCAGGTTCGCGTTCGCTCCTGCGGTGAACGAGCACTGACCTGCATTGCTGCCCAGTGATGCGCGACGTTCCCGCTGTCAAGAGCGACCCCGAGCGAGGTGAGCAAGCAACAGACGGAGAGTACTCGCGTACTGACTTTACCAAAGGCCCCAAGCTCGCGAGGAGCGTATCCCACGCACGCGTGCGGTGTTACGCTCTCCCGCGAGTCTATGCTCGACAACGAGATGGTGACTCAATAGTAAGTTGACGCGCGTTTTCCGCGTATCGTGAGTCCTCACCACTTGGCGACAGGGCCACGAGGCCGCACGGCGCCGTACTGACGCAGCTATGTACATTTCCCGCCCAAACTCGCGTCCAGGCCGAAACCGAACTTCAGAGGTACGTCAAAGTGTACTGTACGCGTGCTATGGTTGACGACGAGCTGACCGACTATCGCGTATCGCAGGAGCGTCGTCCCTTGGTCCGTACAATCAAGACTACAAGCTACGAAACATCGTGCAAAGTCTTGTTCCACTCGCGTCCGCGGCACGTCATCCGCGTTTGGTGAGCAGTCCAACGCGCCTGCTTCGGGTATGGAATACTTACCTTCGCGTCGCACTCAGATAATCCTCTCGTCCGCCAGCCTCGATCGAACTCGTCATCCAGGAGGTTCCACCGCTACAACGACGTTCTGTTCTACCCGTCCAGACAGAAACCGAATCTGGCGTCAACGTAAGCCTCTGGCAGCGAGTGCGGCGATTTTTTGAACTGACGAGCCGTTGTCAGCCTGTCCACGTACGCCACTTCCACGTTATCCGCAACGTCCTGCGATCGGTAAGCTGGTGCACAACCTCGCGTCAAGTCGTGTAAGCTTACCTTCGCGTAGGGCGTCAACGGTGTGCATGTCGGCGTCGGCAAGTATTCGATCGCACGCGTCTGCATGAGGCCTTCGCCGCGCTGCCATAACTTCACTACCCCGCGGGAGTGGACCGGAACGACAACCGCGAGGATTGCGGCAAGCACAACTGCCATCCATCGTGTGCCCGAGTTGCGTCGGCGCGTCCGCGAAGATTACCGCAGGCGCTCCACCAGAGATGTCACGGAGCGCGAGGAGGGCGTGGTGCCTCGCCAACCCCATCGACCAGCCCGAAGACGAACGACGCCGGCACCCGTCCGCGTATACACCTTCCACGTCATACACGGCCTCCTGCGATTTCGTAGTGTAAGCGGCCGGTTGCGTGGATCCGAGCATCGAATGCTTACCGTCGTTTTGTCCAGTACACACGACATCATCTTTACCACTTACTCGAACGCGGAGGACGGCATCCGCAAGGATTACCCCAAATCCCAAACGATAAGGTCCCAGCGCTGCGGTCCAGCAGAGATGCACTGTTTCACAAGTAAGTCGTGCTCAGCGAGTGTGGGAAATGGTGAATTGACGAACTATTGTAGTTGTTTCGTCACGGACTCGCGCCGCGCGCACCACTTCCACGTCATCCGCAAGGTCCAGTGGCGGCGCTGGCTTCGAGTCGCGTGCGCTTACCCTCGCGTAGGGCGTCAACGGTGTGACGTTGACCAGATCACCCTCTCCATCTACTGCAAGGAATCGAACGCTCATGTCGTGCAAGAGACCCGTCGCCGTGCTGTTCCAAGACCAGTCTCGCTCGTAACGGCGTCCGCGACGATTACCGCAAGGCTAAGCGTGTACCGCGATCCGTGCAAGTTCCGTCGTCGCGTGAGTGGGCTGGCGCGACGATTACCGCAGGGAGCTGTCCAGCAGAGGTATGTCACGGAGGGCATGGCCAGTGGACGCGTCGCCAGCTCGAAGCCAATACCGTGAAGACGGCGGCGCGCAAGACGGCGGCGCGCACAACGCTGTCGGACTGCCACTCGTCCGAGTATACCCCTTCCACGTCGTACGCGGCGCGCCCTGCAATTTCGTAGTGTAAGCGGCTGGTCGCGCGGATCGGGGCAGCGAATGCTCACCGTCGTTTTGTACAGTGTCGACATCGGCCAGATCATCCTTACCACCCGCTGCAAGGACTCGAACGTCAACGTTATGCAGGAAGACGGCATCCGCAAGGATTACCCAAAACCTAACGATAAAGTGCGTACCGCGGTTGCGTGCGGATTAATTTCCCATGTGCTGATCGCTAGATGCTGTAGACGGTCGTCATCAGCACCGAGTTCGGGTTACAGCGCGCGCGAGAACCGGTAACGAGGAGTGCGCGCTGTCCCGCTGATACGCAGCCGACAAGCAGAGAGACGAACACCAGAACTCGAGCGAGCGAAGAACGAAGAAAGTACTCACGATGCGTCCAGAGTCGAAGACGAGGAAACACGACTGCTCAGGTACGTTAGCCATCGGTAGCGGCGGTGATATAAAGCATGACTGACAAGTTATGCCCAGACGCGCGAAGGGTGTAGGAACGGTATGTAAGTGCTGTGTACATACGCTCGGCGCTCGGGAATAGACTCGGTTTCGTCGTTAACGCGCTGTTCGAGATGGGCGAGGCAACGTGAGTTTGAGCGGGAGAGTATATGGAGTAGTAGACGAACGTTATGATAACGCTGGGTATGTCGTCCGGGCTGATATTGACGACGATACGAGGACCTCACCGACGGGTTCAGGCACTGTTCGAGTGAGGAAGTAAGCGTAAAGCGGATAGAGCGCGAGCTTTAACTCGAGAGTGTATATGAAGGGAAGAACGAACGTGGTCATAACGCTAGATTTCGCGTCGAGGCTGATAGAGACGACGAGTTGCAGGTATTGAGGAAGCGAAAGTCGAGATGAAGTCCTCGGCGACAAGGGCATGAATGCGATAGAGAGTCCGGTAAGCGTCAGGCTATCAATACGCGACGAGAAGAGTCAAAATGGCATGGGAGCAGAGGTGCAGGATAATGACGAGTGAATGTAGAAAGTGGAGCTTGTCGGTATGTGCACGGTGAACATATGCAACTCACCCCGCGCGCCACCATCCTCGTAGCCGCAATGCCCTCGGGAGGGTATACGACGACGAGCATGTCGAGCGTGGGTAGAGATTGACTGCCGTGAGGGAGAGTAAGACGCGGGCGAGGACGAAGTTGGAGCAAGCGCAGATGAGTCACAGTGTTGGACAGGAACGACGACGAGAACAACGCCGCTCGCCGCCATCTTCGTCGTTGCCGAGCCCTGGCGAGCGTCGACAACAGCGAGGAGGTCGAGAGTGCAGTGGAGTGGGAGAGCGTGAAGAAAGGAGGGAAGAGAGACTGATAGACTAGAACGTCTCGCGGACGAGCTTTTATACCCTGCGAGGAACCCATCGACTCCCCGCCGCACCTCCTCCGCGCGCATTCGTCATCACCTCAACCACGTCGCGCTATATCGGGTACACAATGCATGGCGTAGAGTGAGCGCATGACTCGACTCAATCTGACGTTCGGGGAGCGACATTGAGCGGGGGTTGGGAAGCGTCTAGCGCCCGAACACGGGATCCTCGTGAATCGTCAACAACGCGCGTTCGTCGCATTTCCCAGCGCCCACTTTTACTCTCACCTCTTGAGACTCTTAGTGCTGCCTCGGGAGCAATAGCAGCATACCCCTACGCGCGGTCTTAGGGGAGGGGGTCCATATATCCTCTGAACCTCTCCTACTCCCCGTACTCGCTTCCGCTCTCGCTCCCACGCTTCAGCGCTCACTAACACGCTAGCATGGTGGCGTGGCAGCTGACAGGAGGAGGCCATTGGCCCGCAATATCAAGTACTTGGCGATGGACATGTAAACTCGTTTTTCGAGTTCTTCTGTCAGTCTGCACGTCCCCTGCGACGTCTGGACAGGTTTATTCTGCTGCTTTCAGTGGATCCATACCTAAGGCTGACGCGCATATGGCCATGACGTTGACGGAGGGTGTGTGGAGGGCCTGGCAGGCCAAGACCTCGAGGACAACGCGCTTTCAAAGTCCGCTTCGCGGGTCGCGCGCTGCAATTCCTCGTCCATTTCTTGAGATTGGCTCATACTCAGCTTCAAGAGTAAACTCGGATACAGTAAGCTATACTATGAGAGCTCCCACTTTTGTGTAAAGTACTACCTGTGCCAGCGATAATGGACTCAGGTTCGAGATGCATGCGGGGTCTGGTCCGATTTCGGGTCAGAAACCAAACAGGGCGATTGAGCGCTAGAACCACGAGGTTTCATAGAAAATACCAGGATCGTCAACGTCACTGACCGAATTCTTGGATTCTGCGACCGTCAGTCACTATGCAACGTGCGGGCAGGTCCTCCCGCCGGAGACTCCCGGCATGCGCGTTTCGTTGCGATCCGCAATGTCTATACACTCGCTCAAGGTGATTTGAGTCATGAGGCAGATGTACTGACTTGGAACTCTTGTGTGCTCCTCTTGTTCATATCTCAAATCAACTGAATGCTATCATACAGGTTCTGTGCCGATGCAACAGAGAAAGATTAATATTTCGGATGCAATTAGGGTATAACAGGGTGATTCAGAAGCGAGACAATTGTGGCTTGACAACTATGCAAGGGGACGTGTGTGCCGAATGTGCGTCAGCCGAGTACATGTACCCCAATTGTGTGCAAAACCTGTCAGGCGTCATCGGAGACGTCGGTCAGTCCTGAATGAGCGGCGGCGCCTTGCGAGATTGTCGCTGCTTCCGTCGGTACGTCGCCGCTGTCAATATCTTTAGCGTGCGCTCGGGCGGTGTGCGGCCGCGCTCCGAATCGAGTCGCTGTGGGCGAGTGTTTTCTCAACATCTTTCAAGTCCGCTCGCAGAGGTTGGTGCGGTTTCTCCCCGCAGCCATAAGATCCTCATTCGTCGCCCGCATGTTCCAAGTTGCGCCCCTACGCCATTGTCAAGTCCTCTGTCTCCGTATGCTGGTCAACTCTGTGTTGTTTTCGACGTGTCTGCTCAGGTGAGCCCATGCCCTCGTCTCGTGTCGAGCTTCTTGTTTAACTCGGTGGATTTCAGGCCCCCAATGTTCTCCTCGCTGTCGTCCCACTACACTCCTTTGTCTACCTCGTACACTCGCCGCTACACTTGGAACCACCACGGCGGTTACTACGTGTTCTCGTCACCATCGCTTGACATCCCGGTGATAGAGGAAGGCCGCAGCATTGCGCTAGCACGTTGTGAGTTGTCTTTACTCACTCTTGGACTATTCTGTCGCTAATCTATCCTCTCCCCTCTCCCACTTCGCATTTTTCTCCTTTCTACTATCAGCTAACAGGTGCTCCCAGCTCGGTTGGCATCGGTGAGCAGCGCGTGTCGCTTGCTTCATGGTACGCTATCTCGTCCTCTGACATGTGGGTAGGCACCGCTCGATGTTCGCTTCATCACCTGACGCGGCATACCAGCTAGATACCCGCGGACCGTGGGGATGCTGCATACACGCCATATCAATCTAAGGCTCTCTGTGTCTTCGAGGTACAGCCAGCCCCGTCAACCTTTTCGCAAAAACTGATTTCTGAGCAGATCAAGAAGCCATCATCAGAGCGCAACCCGAGCGAGAATGGCAATTGTTCGCCGCTGTTCTGGGCGGTTGACATGTACTGCCTGGAGTGTGACGGTGAGACGGCGCGCGTGCGGTGGCTATAGCGCACACAGCCCCGGAAGCCTTACCGCGACTTGCGCTCTGTACGGGAGTAGCACAGCATTGCCGTCACATCCGGTGCGAACACGGTGATATGACACTGGTGCATCCCCAGTTGAGGTGACTTGGTCCACTACCTTACTCCCCGAGCTTTGCTTACTCTAGTCATTTCCTGCAGAGAACACTGCTTCACGTACACAACACCGCTGAAATTACTCAGAACAACATGTGCGACCTCACAACCCCTGCTCTGCCCGCCGACTGCGTGGAAGGCTCGATCGACACAACTCCGGCAGGGATCAGCAGTGATCGCTCTGCCCCATTCCGCCTCACCATACATCGAGACCTTGCAACGAGAGTGCATACTACGAGTGTCAATTTACTTTTCCTGAAGGTATGGCCAGATTATCCGAAACTCATGATTTTTGAACTGAGATTGTGATTTGCACGCAGGGCGTACGGTGCAGGAGCCACGGCACACGGACCCGCGGATCGGCCGTTCGAGTTCCCTCGCAGCGTGCTGCAGGCCACTTTCGTCCTCTCCACATCGCATACGGCACTCAAAGGAGCCTTGACCGCTTGAATGCGCACACGGTCGACTGTTCCAATTCCGCGCTCTGAAGGTACAGCTACATTTCTCCCAAGCCGCGATTTTCGACTAAAATCCTGAAGGTCACATCCAGCGTCTCACTGTCTAGGCAATGCAAGAAGCCTTGCAATTTGAGGCGGTGCACTAAACTACATACTGTGTATTCCCCGCGGCTACAAGGTGCGACTAGTTTTGGCCGAGTTGTGGGATCATCGCTCATTCAACCTTTAGGCCCCGGTCGTGCGGCGCGGAGCTCATCTCACAATTGCAAACAACCTGTCACAGGCTATACGACGTCGAGGACTCGATATTTGAGCATTCAGGCGCCCTACAGCGCTCATACGGAGTCTTCAACCGGGCTCCGCACGAAATCATCCAGATCTCGCCCTCCGCCACTCACCCAAACTCCATCTCACGGCCGGCGTCTACGGGGACCCTGACAGCGACGCGCGTGCAAAACGGAGCGCGCCAATGCAGCATTCTGAAGGTACAGTTGCACTTCTGCCATATCGAGATTCCCGACTAAAATTCTGTCTTTTCCGCAAAGGTAATGCTACGTCAAGCGTATCTCACAGTGCAGGACCACATATCAGAGTGGAGACGACGTGCAGAACAGTGAGACACGAGGCGGCGATTTCTACGAAGTGTGCTCTTGCGGATCCAAGGTACGGCCCATGTTATCTGATGTGAAAGTATTACTCATTTCGTGATTTAGGCGCCGGTCGCGCATTTACAGTCTGGAACGACGTCCCAGAACGCAGGAGACATTGAGACCTGATGTTTGAGCGTACGGGCGGCACGCAGTGTAGCCGCGGACTGGACTCTCGACAGAACCGCTCCCATGCACCCCATACCATTCTCCCCAACTCCATCTCGCGCCCGGTATCTATGAGGACCCTGACCGTGACGAGCGCACAAGAGCACGCGCGCCAATCCCGTGTTCCGAAGGTACAGCTCTATTCCTCGCGAGTCACGACTTTTCACTGAATACACATTTAGGCGCCGGTCACGGGGCTGCAAGTGAATCTCACGCAGCTGGAAGACGTCTCATGGTCCTATATGACGCAACGGCACACGCGGCGGGTACAGGAATGTTGCGTCACGAAGGTACATCTACAATTCTCGCGAGTCGCGACGTTTCACTAAACCCACTTTAGGCGCCGGTCACCTCGCTCTCACCGAGCTGGAAGACGTCTCCGGCTGAACGTCACACAGCTGGGGCCTACAGGTTTGACTGACGTGTCTGAGACTTTGACGGGAACTGCCAACATGTACTGCAAACGTCTCGGGCGTCCGGGGGCGGGGGCTGGCACTATCAGCGCCCGCCCCAGCGCCAAAATACAATTTTGCAGGCCGAAACCTCGCACTTTAATTTCTTAACTCCGTCTGACTTGCGTTTCCGCAAAATGATTTTGCTCTAACGAGAAATGTCGGTCGTTCGGCGTGCATTCTCGTCTCTAAGAAGTCTTCTCCGTTGGCGTGCGCAGACAACTTAGACACTCGCGCCCAACACCTGTCGCTCAAACAGTCTATTCGCAAACACGCTACGTACACGCAGGACGTCAAGTTCCAGTCCCTGCCCTTCTCCGGGCGTAGAGGGTCGCGCTGACGCGGAAGGAGCAGCGAAAGCGGCTCGAGGAACGCGAACAGCGAGCACCAGGTAAACCGTCTGCAATCTTCGCCTCTTGCCCGAAGCGCGTCGGCCGCCTCGTGTCGTTGCTGGTTGTACTTTGCGATATTGATCGCGCGCACCTCGCTCGGGAGCGACTCGGGGACGATCATCATCCATATCGTACCGGTGACGAGGTGGACGGCGGTCGCGAAGTAGAAGACGGAGAGCAGGTCGCCCGTGTGGTGGATGATGCGCCCGCCGAGCGTAGGGCCGATGGCCATGCCGGAGAAGAGCAGTCCTGCGCTGAAGCTGAAGATTCGGGCCCTGTATCGAGAGCGATATCAGCCCAGTCCCGAAGAGTGCTGCGCAGACTGACCGCTGCGAGGGCTCCGTACAATCGCTGACGTAGGCGTGCATCGTCGATGAGGCCGTGCCCATACCTACGGGTGTTTAGATGAGAAAAGTAAGCGGTGGCGCGTCGCGTTATCGCACCTCCAAGAAGACCGTCCACGATGGAGCTCATGAGCAGGAACCAATATCCTCCCGGGAGATATTTCGCATAGAGCGAGACGAGGATGAAGTTGAAGTCGCTGGGCGGGCTCAGAATAACGCATCGCATGTCTCGTCAGCTTGCTCACGCGAACAGCATCCCCGCGACAGCGACGCGCATGATGCGAGTCCTTCCCCAGCGATCGGACAACTGGGTCAGGGTCAGTTCAGCGTCATATCGGACACACGAGGCAGCAACGCGCACCTGGCCCCACCAAGCTGTGGTAATGCATCCAAGGAAGCCCATCGTCGAGGACATGACTGAAGAAAGTTGAGACCTCAATACGAGGGATATGGAGGAACTCACGGGCAATCAGCTTTGCTACGGCTGCCTGCACGACGGGGTCTGACTGGCATTGCTCTGACGGGCTGGGTATCTTGGTCGTGTTGGTCGAGAGGTGCTCCTGGGATTGCTCAGGCATGATGACCGAGATGAACTCGCCAGGGCCAGGACGGTGCTGCGGCGTTGAGTGTCCCCAGCCAGCACCGACCATCGTCGGCGCGTCCTTCGCGGTCTCGGACATGTATTCAGGTCTGTGCACCATGCAGGCGAGACGTGTGTATATCTGCACGCGCGGCGCGATGGTGGTCGACATTGCGATGCTCGCCAGAGGCATCCCGCCGATAATCCTGTCAGAAAGTATGTCATCGGTTATCAGATACGCAGACTGGCTCTAACATACCACCAGGGCGAGGGTGTCTTGTACCACGGCCGCTTGGGCCCCTTCTGGTGCGCCAGGGGTTCGTCGTCGAAGTCATCAACGAGGGTTGAATCCTGTGCGTGTTGCGGGTCGACGACGTCGAGCAAATCGGACGTCGAGGTGCCGATATCGCCCTCCGGCAGCAACAGCGCCTGGTCACTTTGCGGCACGAAGACGCGCGAGTCGCGGCTCGCCCTCGACCGCGACTGGGTCAGCGTCCGCGGGCGTGAAGACGGCATGGGCAGAGGCAAAAGATAGGCAAAAGTCCCCGCCGCCGCTGCGAGCCGGTCAGGCGGCCGCGTGTGATGCAAGTGCCAAGGCACGCCCGGCAACCCGGGGGCAATCCCCGCACACAGTCGGTCAAAATTCAGTCTTGCAAATCCGAAGAACTCATGCAAGCGGTAGCCTGCGTATAGAATAGTCAGTCTTGCGTTTAGAATAAACCTGAGCAAAGGATGAGATATACCAAAAGCACCGCGATTCACATTTCTAGGCTCAAGGTCGAAGCAGATTTAGATGCTGATGTCTGTGGGAGGGAGTCGCTCAATTTACTCGTAGGATTTGGGATATTTAAGAGCAATGGTTTGGCTCTGCTTCAAGATACCAGTTTGTGGGGTTCAACAAGGCCGCGGAGAACCGGCGACAAGTGCTTCAGCGTGGATACGCATGGATAGCTGATGAGCGAGTTGAGATATAAGACGCATAATTGAAGTGCCAAGAATGTGAAGCGGGAGCTGACATAGCTGCTATAAGAGATCGCCGACCAGAAGTTGCAGAGAACCCAGCCAGAATACGGAGCCGCTCTGAACCGCAATAAGCTGCTAATATTCGGAGTGCCGTGTGCAATTTCATTGGAGAGCGACTGGTAGACGTGAGAGGTCGAGCAGCAGAAGAATCTGCTGATGTGGCGGTATGGCTGGAATATTCTGCCATTTCAGCCACAGACCATCGAGCCCTAGCAGCGCACAGGGCCCAGAGATATACCACAGAGTCCGATCACAGTCGCGCATGTGCCGGGGGGAGCTGCTAGGCTTGGACGCGGTCTGGTTGTGGCAGGAGGCAAGGGGTGACGCGGTTCCACACTCCGCCGGCCACGCTTGGACTTGCACCGCTACGCTGCGGACTCGCCGAAGTTCGAACCACGCCCCCAGCTCGCCCAGGGATATCTTCCGCATACTATATACACGAACATTCCCGACCGCGCTGGTAAATTTGCGGTTTGGATCGCATTACGGGATTTCTCGGCCAAACGACAGCGCCATTTAGGCTCGAGTCTCGAATAGGCACCGTGGCAGCGCTCTTTCTGGTCACCCACTCGCCATGGA
>KV426328.1:41451-62081 GCA_001632375.1 Exidia glandulosa HHB12029
TGCTATATGTTGACGTCACGCGCAGTGACGGGCATGAGCAAGGCTGTAATGAAGACGCGCGTCGAGCTCATCCAGAGCCAGCTGGAGCAGCATGCGCCCAACAAGGAACGCTATGTGCTCGTCGGGAAAACGGTCTATGTCGGCTGCGCGCTGCTCGTCTATGCGCGCGACGACACCATCGCCAAACGGATTACCGACGTCCAGACGCAGTGGACGGGTTTTGGCCCTGCAGATATGGGCAACAAGAGCGCCGTCGGCGTCCGTTTCCGCGTCAAGGGCAAGGCTGGCCATGCAGACGAGGTCTTCACGTACGAATATTCGCATTGCTGTGGTTTCGGGAGAGTATTAACGGCGCATTAGATTCGTGAACGCGCACCTGACGGCGCACGTACCCAACGCTGCACATCGGCAACGTGACTGGGAGCACATTCTCTCCACGCTCCTCTTCTCCAACCCGGATGGGAGCATGTCGACCCTCTACGACACATCGCATCTGTTCTTCCATGGCGACCTCAACTTCCGCCTGCACATCCCGCGCGACTTCCAATCCGACGGCGTCTTCCTCGGCGCACCCAACAACCACGAGCTCCTCGCAGAACGCCTGCAGACCGATGCTGGGCGCGAGCAACTGAAAGACTTTGACGAGCTCGTACTCGCGCGCCGCAACAACGAGATCCTGCAAGGCCTCAAGGAAGGCGAGTTCTGGCGGTTCAAATGTAGCTACAAGTTCGTGCTCGGCGAGGTCGACCGGTACGACCGCAAGCGCCTGCCCGCATGGACGGACCGCATCCTCTTCGCGTCGCACGCAGATGCGGACGCACACAGCTCGACGATCACGCCGCTGCTGTACACCACCATCCCCTCGTACACCACCTCGGACCACAAGCCGCTGCTGGCGCTCCTTGCCATCCCGCCACCGCCGCCCACAGGACCTACGCCGATGATCACACCCCCGCGCGCCGTGCGCAAGGCGTCGTATGTCTACTACCTGTGGGCAAGGTGGCGCGGGAAGGTGCTCGGTTGGGTCGTCGGCTGGATATGGTCCCTCATGTGGTTCATCGGCGCCGGACGCTCCGGCCTCGGCCTCGCCAACCTCGTCCTCGGGGTTGGGGCGTTGAGCTGGTGGAGAGGCAGCGTTGGCGGGAGCACATCCGCGTGAGTGTGACGAATACCAGTATATGTCGGACTATTTGTGCGGGTATGTATGTAGTCTACGTTCTGTGATTTGGAAGTTATGTTGTAATGCATGCTTTGTCCCATCTCTTCCGCGAAGCTTCGCGTGACGCAAGATCGCCAGGAACGAGTAAGCTGCACATGATCGACGTGGTTGCATGTTTCTCCAGCATCGCGCGTTGCCTTCTATCTGTCTCCACACAGGTGCGTTGCATTGGTGGCGTTCCTTGTACGACAGTCCATTGGCAGCAACACGCCACCGCGTCATGTCGAAGATGCGCACGCACATACTGTACCGCTGGCTGATACAATTCGCGTAACCGGGCGTAGAGAGCCCCAGGCCAGCATCACACCGTTCTCCGCCGTAGCGAGTTGCATTCGAGCCCAAAAAGAACCATCAAGAGCGGGACGAGGGGTGCCAGTAAGTATACACATGGCGTGAAGTTTTAGCGAGGTACGTTGCTGGACGACCGCTGCCGCTTTCGTGCCTTTACACGACTGACGAGGTCGCCTTCGTCTTCTTCTTCGAGCGTCTCTGCCGCCGCCTCGAGTACGACCGCTGTATTGATATTCCTCGCACGTTTGCGTTTCGTGGGTGAAGAGAGAGGAGACTCGCTCAAGCCCGCCTTGGTCGGTGACGAGCTGGGCGTTTCCGAGGGGGTGATCAGCCCGTAGGTTGCGAACGACTTCAAGTCCGCGGTGAACAAGACCTGTCCGAAGATGTGAGTCGTTTCAAAGATATAGGGTGGAGGCAAGTGCGCACCGAATGGGCCCAGCCTGCATAATCGCCCCAGAGGTCGACGAACTTGCTCGCGACGGCGTCGTATATCTTCGGCGTCATGGTAGGTTTCCCATTCGCCGAACTTTTCGACGGAGAGCCCGGCACACGGTACGCATAGTGCTTGATGGCTATCTGGTAGACGTGCGTGTCGACCGGTACGACTTCGCGCTGCCACGCATCGCATTAGACATTAGCGAGCGTCTCGTGTGCGCAGCGTACCTTATCCAGCGACATGAGCAAGATACAGTCCGCGACCTTACGCCCGACGCCCATAAGCTTGAGCAGCTCAGCACGCGCTTCGTCCGTACTCCGTTCCCTCAGCGCCATAAGCGCACTCTGCGCCTTGGCATCCGCCGCCTCGCGCTCCGCGTCGCTCGCCCAACCATCGACTTCGCACGGCGCGTACTCCTCGCCCAAGAGCATTTGCGCCGTCCGCTGAATGTACTCCGCGCGATACCCGAACCCTAGAGCACGCAACTTCGCAGCTGTAGAGGGGGCAGCCAAAGCAGACGGGGGAGGAAACGCATGGTAGTCTTGTTCTCTCGGCTCGTCCGCCGGTGCGTCGGGAATAGGTAGAGTGCCCGCGCGAGGACCGAAATGCGTGCAGAGCGCCTGCACCATCTTGCTTATTCGCGATATGTGGTTGTTCTGCGAACAAATGAACCTAGTACTCGTGGTCAACCAACAAGTCTGTGTACATAAGTCAAGGCGGTAGACATACGATATAAGGTTCT
Organism: Exidia glandulosa HHB12029; assembly: GCA_001632375.1. Taxonomy (NCBI): domain Eukaryota; kingdom Fungi; phylum Basidiomycota; class Agaricomycetes; order Auriculariales; family Exidiaceae; genus Exidia; species Exidia glandulosa. The sequence continues at coordinate 44,140 of KV426328.1, forward strand.
CCCATGGATCCTGCCTCAGCATGCGCAGTCCTCTAAAGCGGTCCTTGACGAGTGTGTCAAAGACCGAGTCCCGCAGCGCCCAAGTCGTATAAAGGCTCTCCAGATCCACATCCAGTTGGAAGTAGTCTCGCAGCCAGGGCAGCGTAGAGTCATAATCGGGATGGGACTTCCAGAGTAGTGTGTCTGGTGTCTGTCGCAGGCTGACGACGCGGTCGTGCAGCGCAAAGCGGTATTCGTGCGTTGCGGACGTCGGGTGGTCTAGCGGTAACGCGTGCTTGAACCATCTGAACGACTGACCGCATGCTAGAACTGTGTCCAGACTAAGTTGCGCCAGCGGGACAGGCAACGCGCGAAAGCCAGCTGGGACGCTCATTTGCGACGTGAAAAGAAGGAGGTCAAGATGCGGAGAGTGCCGAAACGCGTCGCGACGCGTCAATCGAAACCTTGTTCTTTATAACTGCTAGTTACAATTGTTGCAAGATTTTGTTCGTGGCTTCGACAATAATCTCCCACTCGACCTTGTGCAGACGCGTCTCGAATGCGTCCTGGGTTTCGCCCGGTACAAAGTCGATCTGCCGGACGACGACGGGTTCGCCGCGGTCTACGTCCTTGACGACGCGGTGAACCATAGCTCCGGTATACGTAATCTCGCCTTTTTGAAAGGCTTCATACGCCCTGTCCAGCGCATTTGCTCCGTCGAACGCTCCAGGTAGCGCGGGGTGCAGGTTGATAACAGGAAGCGGCCGTCGACTCTCCTGGTCCGCGTAGACAATTTCAAGGAAGCCATCTCCGAGTATATGCATCCAACCAGCAAGAACGACGAGGTCCGGCGAATGCTTGAGGACCATGCGAGCGATCTCGGCGTCATAGTCATCTCGCGTTTTCTCCGGATTCTTCTTCAAGAACGGCTGAAGGGCGAGGTATTCTGTCGGTATGCCCTCCTTTCGCGCACGTTCGAGACCGTATGCGGCCTTGCGGTTCGATAGAACGACGCATATCTCGGCGTTAGGTATCACGCCGCTTTTGGTGGCATCGATGAGTGCCTGCAGGTTGGATCCTGGTCAATGCTTCAGCAGGCGACGGTTAGAGCATGCTACACGCACCAGAGCCTGAGATAAGCACGGCGATGCGTCGTCGTGACATGGCGGAAGGCAAGGTGCAAATCCGGCGCCATCCGGTCCGGGAACGGCGTTTAGGACGGGATTAGCAGCCAAATGCCGCGAAAAGCCGACGCGGTTTTTTTCTCCCGACGCATTTCGCCTTTGCCAGCACGGACTTTTTGAAGTGACGCACGCGACAGGCTCTCACTGCAACTGCAACTGCAGATGCACCGCCGAGGGCTCAGAATAGCTTTTCCCAGGACCTCATCTTGCCTCGCGCCATGCAGACAGCTCCTTAGACAGCCCGAGCCCTACTGTGACACATCGCTGCCTGGCAACAATTCTGCATGCTAAGAATGACTCTGCACACCCTGCGGGCGCGGCAGGCCGACGCCAGTCGATGGTCAATCTCGTACGCTTGCAGCTGCTTGATATACTCTTGTGCTTCCACGAGCGCCCTCGCCTCGACACGTCCGACTGTACCTGTGCCTGGGCTCATGTGCAGCTCTAACAGCATCGCCGCAATAAGTACCCGTCCTTCCGCGCGCCGTCGGCGCCTTCTTCGGCGTCAGGAGACCGCAGTGTGGTTCGCAGTGCTCCCAATAAAGAGTCGCAAGGCGACCACGGCATCTGAACTACAACTCATACTCGTGGTAGTCCAATTATCTGCTACTTCTGCATGATTTCCGTTCGAGATACACGTCCGACGACTATTGATTCGAGTACTCTGCCGCAGAAACGATTCACCGCATGGGCGTTCAGCGTTCACAACTCACACAGTGACACAGCCTGGAGGAAGACTGTTTGTCGCTGCCATTAGCCGAGAAGATAACGCCCTCTGATCCTCTGATCCTCCGGGAGGCGCAAACTTGCCAGGTATAATTATGAACGTCCGTGACTGCGCGCGCACCTCATTACCCAGCCGCGTTTTGTCCCCCAAGTCCATGTCGCTGGCAGACCCGTCGAGTGCGTTTTAATGCTCTGCTCTCCTTCTAAGATGTCCTGACGCCACATCGCAGCATGGCATCCGAAAGAGTCTGCAGATGACCTCTGGAACGAGCGTTCCTTCCTTGCTGGCATCCTCATCGGCGCCGTCGCTTATGGTGAGTGCATAGCACATCCCCAGAGAGGCTCTCTCAGTTTCTCACTCACTATTCAGGTGTACATGCCACACTCTTCTTTACCACCCTAAGTATTCTCTGGAAGAGGAAGCGCACCGAATGGCGGGACTACAACTGGATCGCCTTCGTCCTCGTTCTCTTCACCATCAGCAGTATCGCAAACTACGGACAGCTCAAGTTCACGCAAATGATTTGGATAGACAATCGGGATTATCCCCGAGGCCCAAGCGCGTACTTGGTCGAGCAGCAGACTGCGTTCGAAGCGAGGCTTGTGGTAGGAGGGTACATGGTTAACGGATGGCTGCAAGACGGTCTGATCGTACGTTTGCGCTTGAACTGCAGTGGCGTTCAGCTGCTACTGCTCATGCTTCTACCAGCTGTATCGTTTCTGGATTATCTTCAGTGGCCGGAGATATATCGTTGCACTCCCAACAGCGCTCTTCTTCGGCACTATTGGTACGCCGTCCCCTCTCCGCATCACATTTCCTGACTACTCTCGCAGCTGTGTCGACGTGGCTCATGACGATTATCACTCGCCAGTCGTATTTCGAAGGGACGGGGGCCGCCTTACTGATAGCTTACTACACCCTCTCCGTGGCGCTCAACCTCTTCGCTACTGTGACAATAAGCGTCAAACTGTGGACTGCGCGTCGGCGGTTACGGGACGTCTCGACGTCCATATCAAGCTCGTATCTCTCTGTATCGGCGATCCTCATCGAGTCGGCGTTTCTCTACACAGCCTGCGGCATCGCGTTTCTCGTACCCTTCGGTCTCGGGGATCCGTTTCAGAACGTTATTCTTCCAACATTGGCACAGGTGGAGGTATGTCTACATGGAATGTAGTAGATTTGGAACCCTGCACTGATTAACTATCCCCCAGTCTATCGCCCCGCTTCTCATTATCATGCGGGTTGCACAAGGCCATGCGTGGTCCCCTAGCGTGGAAGATACCCAGTTCGCGACGACAAGCATAGCGCTCAGCACCCATCGACAGCACGGGTCGACTCAGGTTGATCGGGAATACGAGCCTCACGAGTCGCTTTCGCTTTCGATGGGTCGGAATGAGCGCTCTCGCAACAGTACCGTCAAAGTCGATCGACGTTCGATGGCGAGTGCCTACGATGTAGAAGGTGGGGATCAGGTGTTTAACCTCAATACTAAGCATTGAGTTCACGGACTGTTGTTGTAGTGTTGTGTCTCCCCCCGAATTCATTTGATAAGCATGCTTAACAAGTGAGCCCTCACCTCGGTGAGACATTCTCGGAATTTGTCGCAGCATCGGAAGCATGAAATCAGCTAGCCCGAAGAGGCCGACCTGTTCGCAGGGACTCTGCATAGGTATGCTTGGCTGGTGACTAGGGAGCCCGGGAAAGGACGCGGAGAGAGTGGGATCGACGTTGCAGTACATGCCAAGATACCGAGGATCGCGGTTAAAGATACAAACAGCGCCAGGGAGAGGCGATCCAGCATCGCAACGCACACGCCTTCGGGGATCTCGAGGCGCTTCTGTCAGGTGCAGCCTGGCCGCCGGACCCGCGGAGTTCACCGCTTATTTTAAGCGCTTGGTGGAAGGGTTCTTAAACCGGCAATCGATGTAGCCAGGGCGCCAGCCTGTTCCCATCTACAGTCCCATGCCAATCCACGTCCGCAGACTCGCGCCTGAACCGGGTAAGTCACAGCCTTGCGCTCCGCCCGCCACGAGAAGACGCACTCACAGCAAATTGGTAGCATCGACGAGCGACGTCGAAAAGGCGGCCACCTGGCTCGTGGACGCGTTCAAGGATGGTATGCAGCTCTTTCCAGCGCTGGGTTCTCCAGAATGCCGATACGCTGCACAGATCCAGTAATGCCGGCATCCACGGGCGGGGAGCTGCACCTGAGCGTGAACCTTTGGCGCGGGTTCATCAGAGCCGGTCTTGTCGGGGGCGAGGTATACGTCGCTGGCGTCGATTCCGAGGACCGTGTCGACGGAGTGGCGGTTTGGTTTGCACCAGGTCACGGCAACGGGTTTCTTGAAACGTACGTCTGCAGAGCGAAAGTTTAGCACAACTCGACGGTGACATGGGGTTTTACCTAGGGACGAGCAGCTCGCAGTCTGGCAGGAGAGTTTCGCGCAGTACCTTAACGAGGATGCGCGTAAGTTCTGGGAAGAGGATGTAAGTGGTATATGTTGGGCCATGGCTGGCACTGAGTAGTGCTCGAGTTCGAGGCAGTCTGCGGCGTGATCATCGACAACGCAGCAGGGAAAGAAGGGCATCACTCGATGTGGCACTTGCAGCTCCTGGGCACGCGACCATCCGCTCAGAGACAAGGTGTTGCTCGTGCGCTCATCGACCACATCGCCGACAAGGTACGGATGGGCGTCACCCACTTGACGTTGCTGAACCAACACGCGAAGGCTAAAGACACAGGAATGCGACTTGAGACCTTCACAAAGGTGAACGTAGCTGTGTACGAACACCTAGGTATGTTTTCGTATCACCGTAGCAAGGGATGCAGGTCCCTGAGTAACGAGCGCAGGGTTCGTGCATGAGGGTGGGGATGGGACCGTCACATCACCACATGGAGACGTCCCAATCTACGGCATATTCAGATGGCCTGAGGGCCGCGCGAAGTCGTCCCCATAAATGTATATGTTCGTAGCTGTGCACATGAAAAGCCAGTGTTGACAATACAGTCCAATGATTGCCAACGCGTTTGCTGTAATATGGCGTGCAGGCTGTTCCAGATGTACCGTCTGTGTCCTGGACGGGCTGGATTGCTTGTGTGAGCTGTACGTTTCTGATGATGCTCATAAATGGCCCGTGACGGATTCGGAAGGTGGGAGAAGCTGGACAAGGTGCGAAATCGCTGCAGGGAGTTGCCGCGCGTCACTTGAACCTGTTTCTATACCTTCTCATTCTAAGAGGGCGCTTGTTCGTAGACCCTCATCTCACGCAAGTGCTACAGCTTCTAACCCTCACGGGCGGCCGCTTCCGCTACGGTACGGCGCTGGAAACCCGTAACTGCGGTAGCGAATGTTGCACCCCTATCCATTCGCACGAACCTGTCAATGCTCAGTCCATGACCGGTTTTAAGGCGCCCTCGTGGGACGGGATCCCAGCCCACGCACGGCGCGACTTCAGGCTCTCATTTCATCGAGGTTGACCAGCGCTGGCGATATTATCTTCTGAGTGATGAAAAGATACGGTGGGGCGAAGAGGAACGGGGGAACGGGCAAGAGAGGGCTTGTATTAACGAAGTAGCCACATGCTACTTATACTGCAATGCGGACATGACCGAGCGCTCGTACTAAGCTAAGCTGAAACTTCCAACACTGAGCGAATTTTCCCGGACGCTCCAGGGGAATCTGGCTCAACTTACAAGCTCCAGACCCTCCTCCGACCACATGACACTGGCCACTATACAGCTGCGCCGCCATGGATCTTCTCGAAGCACCTCTGCACCGACGCGCTCACGGCAGTGCCAGTACTTTGGTTAAGCATACTTGCCTCGCGTCATGTGGGACGCCGTTGTACCACAGGTCCCGCTGAAGCGTTGGGTCGATTCGGTATATAAAGACTGCGTTTAGTGTGGTGCGTTGCTGACTTGCAATGCAGCGAGCAGCCTCCCTTCTAGTTCTGTGTTCGGCCGCCCTCGCCCTTGGCAATCCAGGACGCGTCACAGATGAACCGACGGTTGGGGCCTTCGAACAGCTTAAGGTCGAGCATCTGTACTTCGATAATGTGCGCATCTTTCTATGCGTTAGCGCCATGCAAATGACCGTGATCCAAGGCGCCAACTGGTGTCACCGTGTCCGCGTCCGGCCGCATGTTCAGCAACTTCCCGCGCCCAGCGACGTTTACCCTTGGTGAGCTCGTCAACGGCACGCACGAGCTTGCCTTCCCATCCGCAAAGATCAACAATCCTCCGTCATTCGTCAATGACACGAACCCGATGTTCGCGAGTAACTACATCAACTTCTTGCTTTCTCTACAACAGGTCCTCGGTACGTCTGCGCTACGCGGTGTCATCGCCGTTCTAATCCATTCAACAGTTGATCCGCTGGACCGCCTATGGGCCCTCGACACTGGACGTCCAACAGTGAACGGGTCTATGCTTCTGAATTCCGGCGGTGCCAAGCTCGTCTGCTTTGACCTAAAGACAAACTCGTCGACGCCTCTTCTAACAATCACCTTCCCTCCGACTGTCGCATATCCAGAGACGTTTTTGAACGACCTTAGGCTTGACTTGCGTACGAACGTAACAAGGTGCATGCATCCAAGCTTTTGCTGAAATGTGCTGCTCAACGTCTCGCAGATCCGGGAAGGGTATCGTGTATATTGCGGACTCCTCGACGCAAGGAAGAGCTGGTATTATCGTAGCAGATATCGGCACAGGACAGAGCTGGCGGCATCTCGACATGTGCGCCAAAAATGTAACCCTCATTGCTCTTGCTGTACTCATACGCGATTTCAGGCACCCGTCCACCCTCCCCGAAGAAGGGTTTAGGTCTGCATACGACGGCGTTCCTCTGCAACCTATCAGCCCCACCGGACCCTTCGCGGGAGTCTACTCGCAACTCACGCTTGGCGCGGACGGCATCGCTATATCGCCTGGTAAGTTCTTAATAGGCCGTTTTCGCGTGCGACTGGGAGTCACAGGGCATACCCCGCAGATGGTGACTGGCTCTACTATACCCCTCTCGCGTCGCGCACACTTTACCGCGTACGGACTGCGCTTCTGCGCGTGCCCTCCTCTGGCCCGGGGTCCACACCCACCGCAGCGCTGCAAGCGCGTGCCGGGGTGGAGGTTGTCGCCCGAACACCAAGTCACGCGAACGGACTTGAGCAGGATGATGCCGGCAAGATATACCTCACAGCGCCCGAGGAGAACGCGATCTACACGCTTGACACCGGAGGGCTCATGGACGTTGTTATTCGCGATCCAAGGATCCAGTGGCCTGTGCGTTTAGCGTTGGAATACGCGTCGGAAAGCTGACAATGACTCGGAGGGCAGGACACCGCGTTCTTGACGAAAGACAAGCTATGGTTCACTGTGAACCAGCTGTGGCTTCAGCCTGCGTACCAGAATGGCACTGACAAGCGCACGAAGCCCTTCGCGGTGCTAAGTGTTCCTATCAAAGCCAGTCCCGTTCTGCTTCATTAGTAACTTGAACAGAGGTATTACTGCAAGTACTGCGTACATGAAATTAGTAAGTTGATCTATACGCCGAATGAAATCATGCCTTTCAGAGTTATCGATGTGTAGCCAGTATCAAGCAAGACAGGCACGTGCTGCACTCTGAGCAGAGCGTTCCTTGTGAAGTCATGCGGGAAGGAGAATATTAATGCGTATGGAAAGATGGACTGGACAGCTTCGATTCGGACTGGACAGCTTCGGCGCCGAGTATTCGCCGTCGAAGTCGGCCGTGGATTACGTAATCCGGCATGCTTCTGGGAGAATTATATGATATCTGGGGGTATATCTATGGTCTCAGAAATTACCTTCCCGGTATTATCTGCGCGCAGGACGCATTTTCGGACGTCCGGCGTGATAAGTCCGACCCTTCCGTAACAGATCTGCCTCCGACACGGAATTCCAGACCCTATTGTTCCCACATGAGGTGCATGGATGCTGTCCCACTCCATTCAATCCAAGAGCTTACAATAATTAACTCGGGGGTATCGGCTGTACCGCATTGTTTTGCCGATACGTCAAATGATTTGCCTTAACTCTAGATCAGTGACCCAGGCTCTTGTTATCACCATATCCGTACCCTTGAGGACATTTGGGCGTAAAAAGGGACCTGCTTATGACTTGAGGGGGGTTCAGGGCGAGATATTCCGTCTTGAACTCTGAGCCCGGGATACTTCCGAGCCCGGCTTCCCGGTATCTCCGTTCTCCATTGGCACGCTCTGCAGACTCGTTACGGCATATCAACGCAGCTTGAACATGCAGAACTCTATCATCCCGGTAGAAATGCTCACTATAGGTAATACCATCATAACACATGAACTCCATTCATTCCGAGGCATCCTGAAGATAATATACAGCAATGCTGACGGTCAGCCATTAACAAGAGATGCGGAGGTGCATCCTCTCGGTCTTATCTATGATTAGCTCATACCCTCTGGGGTCTGGGATCCCGTGTCGGAGGCAGATCTGTTACGGAAGGGTCGGACTTATCACGCCGGACGTCCGAAAATGCATCCTGCGCGCAGATAATACCGGGAAGGTAATTTCTGAGACCATAGATATACCCCCAGATATCATATAATTCTCCCAGAAGCATGCCGGATTACGTAATCCACGGCCGACTTCGACGGCGAATACTCGGTGCCGAAGCTGTCCAGTCCGAATCGAAGCTGTACATGTCCAGTCCATCTTTCCATAAATGCGACCGAGTGCGGGAGCTTCCCGTTCCGCTTCTTGGTTTTGTTCAGATGCCTTGCGTCTCGCCTCGACGCAGTTGCGAACAGTTCGACTTATTTTTACTCACGCTTAAATGAGTGTGATGTCAACAACGTGCTCTGCAGAAAGAAGGAAGAGCTCGTGCGATTGACATCGCCGAAAAACTTCGCCTTTCATGCACCCACCGACTCTCCTGCGCCAGGGCCAAGGCCTCGCGGTGGAAATATGCAGGACTCAGACGTGCTACGTGGGCTACCTGTGCATGGCTATAGCTACGCCAGTAGACTTGCTAAGGCTTCCAACCGGCAGCACACTACACCTTCTCTCCACCTTCCTCGCAATCACTGGACCGAAACTCTACCACCGGGCGCTGCTCGCCAACTACGGCAATATAGACTCTGTGGTCCCGAGGCTTCGTCAGACTCGTTCGCGGAATGTGACTGTCGTGCAGCAGACGGTGGGTTGTGTGCTGCGCGCTGTCTTCGAAGCACGACTGTCGAGGATGCGTCACGGCTCTGGTACCGGCTCACACCTGTGTTTGGGTGGTCTGACTGCTATGGTTTCAAAATTAATGACCCAGTGTAACGACGGCGAAGCAGAGAGCCTGGGTCAAGTCGGCCACTTGCACCCGTACGGTACGCTCTAAGCCTGCAGTTGTTATGGCATGGCTCTGAATCTGACGACAGGATTCTTACAGAAGACGCACCAGAGTGCAAGGCGGCACGCAATACGGTTTCAACACTAATGACCCAAGATCGAAGCTGGCCGTCGCGTGCTGTTCCAGAATCTATATGTAGGTCAGAGCAGTCGTAATCTTCATCTTCATCGCCGCCCGCTGTTTGGTTGTTATCAGACCATTAATCGCGCCGTAGGACATGATTCCTCAGCGGGAGGCCGACGTACCGGACAGAAGCATGTCAAGCACCGGGAGCGAGGAGGCTCGGCTGCCTAGAGGGCAGCATATCACTGGTTGGACAGGTGTGCCCCTATTTGTCTATTTTCCGACCACGAGAAATGAGCTGCGGTAGACGCTTCGACCTGTTTGAGCAGGCACATCGTCCACGCCCGCCCTCAGGTGACATCTCCCCGATTGGCGTCGCAAGGCGCGCGCCCGCGCATATCTGGCCGAGGTATTACGCTTGGACACCTATTTAACCCCCTCACACCCGGCGACCTAGGATCATCACGTAGCCGGATGTCTTCAGACACTCCCAGATTCTACAACGACTCTAAGGCGATCTATCTCCTGCCTGCGGACAGTGAAGAAGGTCGAAGGTGGGTCACGTTTCTCCTCTGCAAGCGTTTATGTCGCTGAACAAATCATCAGGTTGAATGCCCAGTATCTCGCGATTCAGCACAGTGTCGGCGGGAAGGTCGTATTCCCTCCTGTGCCACTTGCGGACGGCGACGCGGTACTGGACTGTGCAACGGGGACCGGTTAGAGGCGTTGCGACTGCTAAGTCATTCATGCTGACGCGTTCTAGGTGCCTGGACGCTGGATCTGGCAGCGCTGGTCCCTGCAACGGTGTCCATTACAAGCGTCGACGTCTCTCCACACCTCTTCCCAAAGGTCCCACCTCCCAACGTGAAGTTTGAGCAGCATTCAGTGCTTTCGCTGCCCGCCGAGTGGTCCGGCCGCTTCACATTCGTCCATCAAAGCCTTCTCGCGTTCGCTCTTCGGACCGAAGAGTGGCAGAAGGACCTTCAAGAACTCTATCGTGTGACGAAGCCCGGAGGTTGGGTTCAGCTCTGCGAAGTCTCCTGGCCGGACATGGTCCCCAACGACGAGCTGCCGTTCTCGCGCTATTTGCGCGGTATCCACTACAAGCTCGCAGAGATGCGCGGGCTCGACGTTTACTGCGGTCGCAATCTGGAGCAGCGCACGAAGGACGCGGGTTTCCAGAACGTGGAAGCGACTATGAGCCGCATCCCCATGGGCAAGCAGGCGGGAGATGGACCGCAGAACTCGACGTACTCTGGCTTCAGTTACTTCACCGGCGCTATGAGGGTAAGCCTTCCGTTACAACTGAGCTCAGTCGTCAACTTCTGACATCTCTTGCAGGAACATGCATTAGCGCATGGGCTCACACCTTCCCCAGAGGTTTACGACGCTGCGACAGCAGGTCTCCTTGAGGAGTGGAACTCGACGCCGAATACGCACATCTCGTTCTTTTGGGTCTGGGGGCAGCGTCCGCTGTAGAACTACGAAGCGATTTTCCAATGATGACCATATCCATGTTGAATATAGTACACATCAACACATGAAGTCCTACCTATATGAACGTTGTTCTTGTTTCCGGATACTTTCTAAGCGCTCAGAACGCGGGCGGCGACTTCCGCATCTTGCTCCCGTTTCTCATGGTCAATGGCCGCTCACAGTCTTCATACGCGCTGCGAGGACTTGGCCCTAAGCGGGCAAAGATGACAGCACCGTCTTCAATATCTGATCTGCTCTGGCGCACTCGTCGCGGCCGAATGGGACTTGTTCTGCTCGCTGTCTACCTCGTCGGCAACGCGCTGTTCCTGTCTATCGCTGTTGGCAGAGACCAATGGCTACGCTCCATTTTGACCTTGTGGAGGAATCTGAGCACGCACGACGACTTGTCGCATGGGCTCACGCTCAGTCTTGAGCGCGACGCGGCTCGGTACGCTGTTCGCAGCTTGGAGACCGCAAATGTTCACGCTGCGCAGCATATCTCGTCAAATGATACACCGTGGCTTTGTGGGTATCGATCCAGGCTATGCAGAGCGCGAGCTGGACGCAGACCGCGCAGCGAACGGCGCCAGCAACTTCACCCGCGAGCCCGCGTCAGGTCTTGCGCCAGCCTCTGCCTACGCGAACCTCGTCGTCGCCCACCAACCAACGGACTGGGCTCCACAATACCATGGCACAGAATGCCAGAGTTTGTATCCACGACCCGACTGCCCGTTTCCTGGTTTGTGTGCGCCTGCCGCAGAAGGACGCGCATCCGACCAGCCTTGCGTCGTCTGGCGGTCTGGTACTCCTGCGAGTCTTGCCCGCGCGAAAGGCATCGAAGAACGGGCGTCAAGAGATCATACCCTCGACTTTGACTCACCTGGGCGGTGGCGTGAAGACGACTTGTGGCATCCATGTGCGTTCAAGCTGCCCGTGTGAACGAGCGCTGACGCGAATCAGACGGCTCTACAATGCAGCACAATGAAGGTTATGCGTTCTTCACGCCTGAAGATGTCCAGCGTTGCTTTATGGGCAAGCGCGTGATGTTCTCTGGTGATTCTACGATACGACAGTTGTGAGTAATGACGAGGGTGCGCTATCCAGGCGTCTGACCGGCGTGTAGATTCTATCGCGTCGTGAATTACCTGCGAGGTATCCCGACCAACGCCGAACACCTATTCAACTGGGGCACTGCGTCCTACATCGCTTTCTCGGACGGTACAGGTACGCTTTCGCCCCTTCCGACGTTTAACTTGTAACTGAAACGCGTACCAGATCAGTTTATACCCGTATGCCCAAACAGGGAGTGCGAGATACCATCGAACGCTCAATACTCCATTCTCTTCGACTGGCACGACCACCGCAACTACACATGGAACGTCCACCGCATCCGCGAGCTACGCGCCGACATCGTTCTTCAAGGCATCGTTTACTGGCGCGGGTGCTACGAGGACCCGGCCGAGTGGCGCGATGCGCTCGATGGGCTTTTCAGCGAGGAGTGGCAGGGACAGTATACGTGGTACCACACGCCGGAGAAGCGGCACTCGAATTACCGCGAGTTCTACTGGCGCAATAGGCGCATGCGGCGCTGGATTCGCGAGCATCGGGAGCGCGGGAACGAGCGGGTGAATGGGATCCCCGGTGACGCGCTCGCGAGGCTGTATAACGGGCGAGAAATCGTGCGGGATAGACGGCCGATTACGAGTTCGTATGGTGCGCCCCGGGTGTTGGGAAGGGTTCGGTCGCTTCGCTGACGACCATGGCAGACGATGTTCACTTTATGGCGACGTTTCTGGAGGCGGACTACCCTAAGCCGATAAAGGTGTGCGCTCACCTAAGGTGTCTGTCGTTCACGTGCTGAAGATGCTCGAGGCTGGGCTGCAATACGTGAAAACGCCCTTAGACTGGGACACGCGCGACATGTTCAACTTCAACTTGATGCAGCTCTGGTTGAATGGCATATGTCGTCCGACGACATGACCCGCGTACTGTACTCTAGCTTCTTGCTGATCAGCGCTCTGCGACGTCACAATGTCGCCAATTGGCAGTGGACGATCGATCACGGGCTTGCAGAAGCCCACAGATGGTAGCGGCGCGAGCGGGCAGCTGGTTATATGTACCCTGTGCGAATCAAGAAGGAGACGATAGCCAGGTAGCATAACAGATGCTTGGAGCGCTAGCGGGCTAGGACATGCTGCGCGACAAGTGAAGGTCTGATAGCATCTGGTCTACCGATGTTGGTACTCATTGTTGAGTGGTCCCTGGCCTGTACCGTTACATGTCGATGCCTGACTGGAACGTAAAGCTGTAACTTACCAATCAGTAAGTTTCAGGCATCATCGGCTCCGAGGCCGTAGTTCGGGTCAAAGTCCGCTTCTTTCATCTTGACTCAAGTTGACTTCAACCGCTGCCCATTCACCGATGCCAGACGACTTCAGTGGCCTGCTCCCTGCGGAGTTACTCGGCACATGTCTTCATTATTTGCGCGAGGGTGACCTCCTGGAGGTGATGCTCGTGTCAACACGCTGGAACGTTATCGCGACTGCACATCCGACGTATTGGCGATACATCTCCATAAACGACTCCTCCTACCGTCGACCCCGACTGTTTAAACTGCGGCTTGAGCGTGCCAACGAGCGGGCGGTTCAAGTCAGCATCGACGTGCGCTCGAGTACAGCGACGAATACGATGATCGGGTCCATCCTTCCTGCGTTGGCAGCGCACATTCATCATATCGAGCACCTATATTTTCGCTACGTTCACGTAGACACGCAGCATGCAGTCTTCGCTGCTCTGGGTGGGAAACTCGCTATCCTTGAATGGCTCGCTATCTACTTCACGGGGGGCACTGCTCATTTCTTATACCCGGCCATACCCATCAGTACTTTCCAAGCATTAGCTGACGCCCCGAGGCTGAGGTATCTGGGGCTCAGTGGTGTCACGATCCCGCCGCCGCCGCTTCCTGCTATACTGACTGTTACGACCCTCAACTATGACCCGCCGTTCGTGCATCGGCCATCGGATTCAGACGCATTCTTGGCCGCACTACCCAACCTGACGAAGTACATCGCCGTGGCAATCGTGCGGGATGCGTTCCTTACCTCATTATTGGCCGCCTGCTCCCGCGTCCAGATCGTGCAAGTGTCTGGAGCGTCAGGCCTGCACCCTCCGGACCTGCAGCTGACGTCGCTGGCGCACTTTCCAACAGTAATTGTACGATGGGCTCTCCCTACCATCGCCAAACTCTTGTGTAGTCATCTGCGTGAATCGCTCAACTTCTGTATCTCTGATGCAAAGCATCGCGAAGGACCCTTGGATCTACCTACCGACCCGTACTTCCCGGGGCTCTCGAAAGACTTCTTTCGTGTCACGTTCATCTCCCCGAGCAATGCCTGTACGAGGGTCTTCTACGAGAGTCCGAACAACTACGTCCATAACGAAGACGACGCAGTAGACGAAGACCGCGATGACGATTACAACGATGGCTACAGACATCATCATTTGTTTGGGGATCGAGCACTCCTTGAACGGTTGACCACGGTCAGCTTCGCGGCCTCCACTCACTATATCTGGAACTTCATCGTGCCTATCTTGACGTCGCTCCCGTCCTTGTCGACACTCGGCATTGAGGTCTGGGATAGTAAGGACTTACTTCTCACAATAAGTCCCCCGGACTGCCCGGCGCTTGCTACAATCTCGCTTTCGGCATCGCGCGACGGGACTACCATATTCGTGGAGCACCTGCGCGATTTCACTCGCACGGCTATAATTGGAGCCTCGTTCCCTCTGACGCTCTCACTGGGCGATACCGTCGTGCTGAACGGCGACAAAGCCCATCTCAGTGGGCTGTACGAGGAGAATATCTCAGTTCATCACAAGCAACTGTGAGTTCCTGTCAGAGCATTGCTTGTTCAAAGCGGGTTAACAGACTTTGCAGCATGTCACATGATTTCGTTCAGTACGACGATACATTCCACGGGCCTTGAGGCTCATGGTATGGGTTCTATGATCAACTATGAAGTAGATCGATATGCCACTTGCAGACTGTCTTCCAGACTGTAATTAACAAACCATACGACACGTCACAAAGCGCGACAGGCGAGGTCGAGGACAGAAAATGTGAATTCCACTTCCAGCTTACTGTAATGCAGCTCTGTGATCCACCGGGAATATGTTCTCTAACCATAGAACTTCGAATTTTCCTGCACTGACTTGCCTAGCCCTGAGTCGGTTTTATCACCGGTAAATCCGTATCGTCACGGATCCAGAGCGCGTCAGCGTTTCGGCGTTCGGCTCTACTTCACACCTTGACCAGCTCATCGCATGTCGCTGCGCCCATTCGCCGCCCAGGCGATACGGCGACAGCTCATAGCTCGCAGAAATCTCTCTGCTGGTAGATTAGGGCACCAGCGCTGGCTTGCGACCCATTCGGACAGTCAGCAGCCCAAGAACGACGACAGCGGGCTCAAGAAGGACGGCAGCGAGCCCCAGGCCACCCAGAGCGAGCCCAAGGCCACCGAGCCCGCCCAGGGCGACAAGAAACAGCCCCAGCAAGCCGAGCAGAAGGCTGGCGGCGATGACTGGCGCGCCGACTTGCCCAAGGTGCTCGAGGGTTTCTTCCAACGGCACAAGCAGCTCAAGGACGAGATTGACCGCGAAACGCAACGACAGCAGCGCGCAGACCACACTCAAGGCGAGCAGCAGACCAAGGAGAATCCTGGTCCCGGTCCTGGCTCTGGCTCTGGCGGCAGCGAGCCCAACAACTGGCGCAGCGCGCTCTCCACCTGGCTCACACTCGCCACTTTTGTCGGATACGGCTTCATGTCCCACAACGAGAGCAAGTCGCGCGAGATCACATGGCAAGAGTTCCGCACCGCGTTCCTCGAGAAGGGTCTCGTCGACAAGCTCGTCGTCGTCAACCGCAAGACGGTCCGCGTGCACCTGCATTCCAACGCGACCGGCATCTACGGCGACTCTGCGCCCTCGGGCATCTTCTACTTCTCCATAGGCAGCGTCGAGGCCTTTGAGCGCAAGCTCGACGAGGCCCAGCACGAGATCGGAATTCCTGGCCACGAGCGCATCCCTGTCGCTTACCGCGACGAGGTCTCAATCACCAACATACTCCTCGAATTCGCACCCACCGTCCTCATCACCGGCTTCGTGTTTTACATGATCCGTCGCTCTGCCAGCGGCGGGAGCTCGGGCGGCGGCATCTTCAGCATCGGCAAGAGCAAGGCCAAGATGTTCAACAAGGAGACCCAAGTCCAGGTCAAGTTCGACGACGTCGCCGGCATGGACGAGGCCAAGGAGGAGATTATGGAGTTTGTCAAGTTCCTCAAGGAGCCTGCGCGGTACGAGAAACTCGGCGCCAAGATCCCGCGCGGGGCCATCCTGTCTGGCCCACCGGGCACGGGCAAGACGCTGCTCGCAAAGGCCACGGCGGGCGAGGCCTCCGTCCCGTTCCTGTCCGTCTCCGGCTCCGAGTTCGTGGAGATGTTCGTCGGCGTCGGCCCGAGTCGCGTACGCGACCTGTTCGCGTCGGCCAAGAAGAACGCGCCGTGCATCATCTTCGTCGACGAGATCGACGCGATCGGCAAGGCGCGCGGGAAAGGCGGTAATTACGGCGGCAACGACGAGCGCGAGTCGACGCTCAACCAGCTCCTCGTCGAGATGGACGGTTTCGGGACGACGGAACACGTCGTCGTCCTCGCGGGCACGAACCGACCCGACGTGCTGGACCCCGCGCTCATGCGTCCCGGACGCTTCGATCGTCACATCGCAATCGACCGACCGGACTTGTCGGGACGCAAGCAGATCTTCCTCGTCCACCTCCAGCCGCTCCGTCTCGCTGCGGAAATCAGCGGGACCGAGCTCGACAACTTTGCGCACAAGCTCGCCGTACTCACGCCTGGCTTTTCCGGCGCCGACATTGCCAATGTGTGCAATGAAGCCGCTCTGCATGCTGCGCGACACGCGGGCGAGTCGGTGTCGGACAAGAACTTTGAGACCGCCATCGAACGTGTCCTTACCGGTCTCGAGCGCAAGAGCAGGGTGCTGAGCCCCGAGGAGAAGAAGACGGTCGCGTACCACGAAGCCGGTCATGCTGTCTGCGGCTGGTTCCTTGAGCATGCAGACCCGTTGCTCAAGGTCAGCATCATCCCCCGCGGTGTTGGTGCGCTCGGGTATGCTCAGGTATGATCTTCTCTCCACATAAGAAGTTTTTGTATCTGACATTCGCAATTCCTTAGTACCTTCCTCCGGATCGTTACCTTCTCTCAACACCGCAACTGTTTGACCGAATATGCATGACACTTGGCGGACGTGTCTCTGAAGAGATCTTCTTCGGCATCGAGCAGATTACAACTGGCGCGAGGGACGATTTGGAGAAGATTACGCGCATGGCGTTTGAGGCGTGTGCGACCTACGGCATGAACGATGTTATTGGACCTGTCAGCTACGGGTCGCGGGATGGTGCGCAGGAGCAGTTCCAGAAGCCGTTTAGTGAGAAGACGGGCGAGATGTTGGACGGCGAGGTGCGAAAGATGATCAAGTGCGTATTGGGGGCCTCGTCTGTGTTACGCTTTCCTCCCACTGACTAAATGAACGTATTGCTTTCTAGCACTGCGCACCGGCGGACGAAGGAGCTCTTGACCGAGCATAGAGCGGATGTCGAGAAGGTCGCGCAACTCTTGTTGGAGAAGGAGGTCATTACACGGTGCGTCCTTTTGGCTTGGTAGTCACCTCTGCATCAAGTGCTGATCCTCACGCCTGCAGCGTCGACATGATTGATCTCCTCGGCAAGCGTCCATTTGCGAAGAAGGGCGACGAGATGGACGAGTGGCTCGACAAGAACACCAAGCGTGGCGAGAGCAGCGCCCCGCCGCCTATGGACCCGCCGCTCGGCGCGCCCATAGCAGCGGCCAAGGATATACCGCCGCCGCCGCCAATGTAAACGCCTCGCGTAAGATGAATCGAGATGCTCTATCCAATTGCCCATTATCCCTCCGCTCTTTGCGCGTTTGTTCATCTGTAGCATAGCATAATCAGGCATCAGTGTACGTGGTGATATCCGCAAATGCACCGTTTATTGCTTCGATACTGTAGAGCAATTGGCCATGCTTCGCGTTCCGG
>KV426329.1:10888-25069 GCA_001632375.1 Exidia glandulosa HHB12029
CACTGACGTCCGCTAAGTTACATCGCGGCTTCCGCGGACAACAATCCTCTCGCCGGTGCTCGAATCTGAAGACATTCCACCCAACTGCGTACCCGCAACTCGTCGTTTCAGGATGTGTGTCCCGCAGGAATGGTATCGAAGATCCAACTCGCGCTCCACATCCGCACCTTCGCTCGAGAACCTCTTCCAACCGCCAGCAACATCATCCACTGCGAGCGATGACGATGAAGAGGAAGGCGATGGCACAGCGAAAGCAGGCCAGGCGCCGACACTCACTCCGTCAACAAGCGCGGGCTCCCCGCGCTCCACGGTCGACTCGCGCTCACAGAATCGGCTGTCGAGCATGTTCAGTGTTGACAGCTGGCTCAACGTGTCTGCCTCGCCTTCAATGCCAGCAGCGCATAACCCAAGCGACATGATCAGCGCACCTGTCAACCCCGACCATGACAGCGAGGAGGAAGAACAGCTGGATGAGGACGATACAGCGGCCTTTGACAAGATGATTGTGCGTTGGTAAACGCTACATCTTACTAAGCTCACTATGCGCAGGACGAGTTGGGACTGAAGGGTCCGCGACGGACTGCGATGCTTGACTTGCCCGTCGCACGGAAGCGATACCTTCTAAAGCAGCACATACAGATGCGCTCATCATCGAACATAGCAAGCATGTCCTCGCCCCCGCAACAACCGCAGTACAGCGCAAGCTACGGTCCTGCGAGCGCGAGCGCACTACTTCCGCGACTCGTACCGCAACTCACGGGCGACAGCGGCGTGTTCAAACGATTCAGCATCGTCGGCGGATGGGGCGCGGCTGCGTCGACTCCGACGACGTCTTCGCCACTCGCGGCGCACAGCGAGATTCCCGAGCCGACCAGCGCGAGTTCCAGCACTGGAACTGGAACGATGCGCGGCGGACGACCGATGTCGCCCGTCGAACGCACTGCGTCTCCACCGCCGATCATCGAGGCTCAGCCGCTCATACCGCAGACGACGGGCGGCATCTGGAGCGGCTGGTTTATGAGCTCGAAGCCGAAGGTCGCAGAGAAGCCCGCGGACAAGTCCAAGGGCCAGACGGCGGAGTGGTACGTCGAGGGTTTGAAGCTGAGGTGCGTCCTGTGTCGTCTTTCAGGCTTTGCTCGCACAGGCTGACACCAGCTGTAGCAGGTCTGGCGCAGACGAGAAGCTCGCGAAGCACCTCATCTCGCTGCGCGTGCACCTCAGCACGGCGAAGCTCGCGTGGATCCAGACGTTCGTGACAGCAGCCTCGGGCATGGAAGCGCTAGGCAGCCTCCTTAACGCATTGCTCTCGCGCATCGGCAAACGCAAGAAGCTCAGCGAGACTGAGTCGATGGTCATGCTCGAGATCGTCAAGTGTCTCCGTGTATTGCTGAACACCGAGCCCGGCTTTGGGCGCGTACTCCAGAGCGCGAGCCTCGTGACGCACATCGCGTTCACGCTACACTATGCCAACAGCAAGCTCCGAACACTCGCTGCCGAGGTGCTTGCAGCATTGTGCGTACTGAGCGTCGGCGACGGACACAAGCTCGTGCTGTCGGCGTTGTCGGACTATAAGGTCTCTTACGACGAACCGTTCCGCTTTGTCGAGCTCGTCGCCATCTTGCGGATACCAGATGCGTTTGACGCCTCTGCTGGCCCGACGGAGTCGGCGGAGAGCTTGGGCGAAGCTCTCGCCGCCGCGGCTGAAGGGGACGGCGAAGTGCCTGAGGACGACAACGCATGGGAGGCTCGCGGGGCCGTCATGGCGCTCGTGAACGCGCTGACGAACTGTCCGGAAAGTTTGGAAGACCGCGTTGCGCTGCGCGAAGAGTTCGGTCGACGGGGTCTGAACGAGGTCATCGTGGTACGTGTTGGCTAGGATATGAACATGGCGAACCTTGGTTCACTGACGAGCGTTTGGTACAGACGTTACGATATATTCAACCGCCGGAGAACCTTCTGAAGCAGCTGAATGTGTATACGGAGGAGAAGTTCGAGGACGAGGAGGATCTTCGTGAACGTGCTCTTGCGCACTTCCGTTCTCCCTCCGGTGGCGAGTCGGAGTCAGCGCTAGAGGAGCTCGTGCGCTTGGCGAGACAGCACGGAGAGTTGTACCCTATCATGGTCGAGACATTACGACGAATGGGTCATATACTGGAGCGGGATATCAACACGTACGTGCAACCACTATTTCGCATCCGTTTGTTACTGACACTTTCGTTGCTTCGGACTGCAGGACCCTCAAAGCTGATCTATTCACTGTGCTCGACAAGTTCGTAGAGCATGCGGCACACTTGGATAATTTGTACGTCGATCATTCATACGTTGATTCAAAGCCGTGTAATGCTAAACCAATTAGTAGCGACGACAGCTGGGGGGTCTTCATGAAGCGTTTCGCCTCCTCCGTTCAGCACATCACAGGCCAATCGAGCGACACTGCCGCCTTAGTCGAAGAGGAGCTCGAAGTCTTGCGGGCTAGAGTCGAGGAATTGAGCGAGGAGGTACGCCCTTCACTGTGAGCATTATACCTCTAATAATCCGACCCGCCGTAGAGAGTAGGCTTGCGTGACCAGATCAACGAGAAAGTCGCGGAGATCAATACGCTCAAATCTTTACCATCCCCGGCCGTGGGTTCTCCTGGCAAGCTTGTGCCGAAAGGCAAGGGCGAGGTACGTCGGCGAATACTGCACCTGTACCATCGTTGTTGACCTGCGTAGAACCAGAGTTTGAACGGCATTGTCCAAAGGCTGATCGCGAAGGAGAAGCAGGTGATTCAACTGCAATCCGAGGTCGACCGATTAAAGGCACAGAACCCGAACGAAGGTCGCGAGGCGGTCAGTTTGCTTGCCTCTTTACGCTCTGGTTAGGCAGCGCTGACGATATCCAGGATGAGCGCGCACGACGAGAGCGTGACAGGCTCAAGTGGAACTCGCTAAGCGACGAGATTGCGAAGCTCAAGACACAGGTGCGCGCTTTGTGCTTGCTTCGAGCGTAGGACCAATGTTGTCTCTAGATCGGTGAACTTGAGACGAGCCTGGGACACAAGGACAAGGAGATCTTGTACCTCAAGCGCGCCCTCGAATCTGTGTACTCGCGGTTCCACACATCCTTCCAGTCGTCGCCGGCATTGGACGTAGCCCGTGACGCCGAGTTCGATGCCCAGGTCATCGCAACGCAAGCCATCGACAGCCTGACGCGGAAGGACGAGGAGATAGCGGGCTTGAAAGCTGAAATAGCGACCCTTACGACGGAGACCGCTAAGCTACAGCAACAACTGGCAGCGAAGGCCGCGCAGCCCACATCGGAGAAGGAGTTCAAGTCCAGGAATGCCCCTCCCCCGCCTCCACCAGCCAAGTCGAAACGCTCGTCCATAGCTCTGCCTACCCTTAACGGCATAGCCGAGGGACCGGCATCTCCACCTCCACCCCCGCCGCCGCCACCACCCCCAGTTCTTCCCGGCGTCGAAGTCAGCAGTACTGGGCCACCCCCACCTCCGCCTCTGCCTCCACCTCCGGCGCCATTCTCGCCATCTGCGTTGTCATCCGACTTACCCCCGCCTCCACCACCTCCGCCTCCTCCAGGTGCTTTCGGAGCCGCACCCCCTCCTCCACCCCCTCCGCCGCCTCCTGGTCCACCTTCCTCTGGAGCTCCGCCACCACCTCCTCCTCCCCCGCCTCCCAATGGTGGTCCCCCGCCTCCACCGCCGCCTCCTGGTGTTGGCCCGCCGCCTCCACCTCCCCCTCCGGGTGGACGAGCGTTCAGAATTGGCAAGCCTGCAAAGCCCACGAAGAAGCTCAAACCATTCTTCTGGAACAAGCTCGCGGCACCGGCCCTCGGGGCGACTGTCTGGTCGGAAGTTGGCTCTGTGGGTTTCACATTGGACCTTCGCGACCTCGACGAAACATTCTCCATCGACAACACACCGCAATCACCGTCGACGTCGACGACGGCTCAGAAACAGAAGCAGCGCCAGGCTGTCACGACGCTCCTCGACATCACCCGCGCCAACCACGTCGGTAAGCAACCTGTTGCTTGCTTCATTACTTGTCCTCTAATCTGACCAAACATATAGCTATTATGCTTTCCCGCATAAAGCTGTCATTCCCAGACCTACGACGTGCCCTGCTCGAAATCGACGACGTTCGGTTGTCAATGGACGACCTCAGGGCTATAGGCAAACATCTGCCCAGCAACGATGAGATTGCGCGAATCCGGGATTTCGGCGATGTGAGCAAATTGGCCAAGGCGGACCAGTACTTCAGCGAGGTGGGCGCCTTTCTGTATCTTTGGAATATCTCTGACCTTGCGTCGCTCAGATCATGGCTGTCCCAAGATTATCACAACGTATCGATTGCATGATATACCGCCGCAAGTTTGAACTCGACATTGAAGAAGTACGACCCGATCTCGACGTTCTCCATCACGCGGCGAAAGAACTCCGGGCGTCAATGCTGTTCAAGCAGCTCTTGCAGGCAGTTCTCTCCCTCGGCAATGCCCTCAACGGCTCGACATTCCGTGGAGGCGCCCGTGGGTTCCAGCTGGAAGCACTGCTCAAGGTCAGGGTAACAATGCAATGCGCTTGAACATTTGCTAACGACAGTCACAGATGAAGGAGACGAAGACTGCTAAGGCTAGCTCTGATTGCCCAACGCTGCTTCACTATTTAGCTCGAGTTTTGATGCGTACGGACGAGCGCATAATCTTCTTCGTGGACGAGATACCGCACGTTGAAGCTGCCGCGCGAGGTGCGCTCTGTTCCCATTTGTTGCCCAGCCGCTCACTCCCGAATAAGTGTCTGTGCAGACCGTTCTGTCTTCTGTGGGAGCCGTCGCGAATGGCTTATCCCAAGTCAAGGAAGAGATCGCCACGCTGAAGCAGACGAAAGCTCTGGGTGCAGGCGACCGATTTAACCTGATCATGGAGGTGAATGCCGTCCAGTATGGTGTCCGCTCCGCACTGACAAGGTACTACAGCCCTTCGTCTTCCAGGTGACACCTTCTGTGGAAGCGCTGCAGAACATGGGTGCGAAAGTAGATGAGGAGCTGAAGGCGCTGCTTCGCTATTACGGCGAACAACCGGACGCTGGCTCGGACAGCCTGAAGCCGGAAGACTTCTTTGGGCTCGTTATGTCCTTCGCGTCGGCGTTGCAGGTGATAATTGCCCATGGGATTGCATTGCGCAATGTGCTGAACGTCTTGCAGAAAGCGGCCCTTGACATGCAGATCGTTCGGCCACGGCACGAGAACGTTTCGCCATCGACTATGTTGATCGAGGAGACGCAATCGGCGACACCCTCTGAGCTTCGCCCGAGCACGAGCGCCAGCAGTGGTATGCTCAGCGTCCCCAGCTCACAAGGCCGCGCCGCAGGGCAACGCACCATTGGTCGCGGTGATTTGGACGAGGCGATCCGAAGTCTGCACCATGCGCACAGACGCGAACGTCCTCGGCCCGTTAGTAAGATATTCTTGGACGGTAATTCGAGCCGCCAAAGTCGCATATTCGACTAGTGTTATGGTAGTGGATGGGATGTCGCGCTTTGCACTGTTGTATCTACACTCCCACTTTTAGGTTCCTTCTTTTGCATGTCACTCACGCTCTCGACGCACTTCATCATCACGAAGCATCACGCCATGTCAGCATACAAAGATAATTTACATCTTACCTCGTCAGCAGACTCGCAAGTATCGCATTATGGCGTGGCAAGTGGTTCGTACACACGTACACCCAACTACAAATAACAGTTAGTGCTACAGGACCAAGAACGAACGAATGGTAGGGAGCAGCGTTAGGAAGGGGGCAGTTGAAGTTTCAAAACGTCAAAAAGAGCGACTGTGCTATCTATGCACGCGGCCATGCGGATCTCGCCCTCGGGAGTTCTACGCCAAGACACATCGTAAACAGCTCCTTCGGAACGTTCAAATTTATGCTGGAATAGGAGCTTTCCCGTCTGTGGGGTTGTATGAGCATGAGCGCCGGGTATATTGCAGCATCCGTCACCTTCACAGAGGTAATTCTGACTGTAGAATCACCACCGCCAGTCGAGAGATAGAGGCCGTCAGGACTGAAAGTTGCAGTATAACACTTGTGCGCATGACCGCGAATTACGTGGAGACAGTTGCCCGTAACAGCGTCCCAAAGGCGAGCGGTGTCGTCGAACGAAGCACTGACTAGGTCAGCATCAAGGTCCATAAGGATTGACAAGGCGTACGTTGCGATAATAGTCTGGTCCTTGCCGTCCCGCGTGGGTATCCAGTTCAGGCTCGTGACCGAGTCTTCATGACCCCGTAGGATAGCGACAGACTCGCTAAGGCGTGCAGTCTGCGCAGCGGTAGACGCGGCCGTCCACGCTGATGCCGCGGACTTGAAATCTCGAGTGCTCCACACCCGCGCAGTGCGATCGTCGGAGCAGCTCGCCATCAACTTGCGATTCGCGCAGAACTTCACTTGGCTGACGTCCTCGTCGTGCCCGCGATAAATTCTGAATGGGACAGTGGAGACTCGGGTGAAGACGTTGATCTTGTGGTCAGAACCGCAAGATACGAAGGTATCCTCGTCGAACCAATCGATGTCTAGGCAGCTCCCTATAATGAAACGTCAATAAGTGTATGCATACGTCAACGCAAGTCCGCATTCCTACCTTCATGATATTGATACTCCCTCACGAGCTTTTTCGCGCGGACGTCGAAGATAGCAGCAGTGCCGTCCAAAGACGCCGTCAACAAGAACAACCCCGAAGGCGAGAATTTGACGTTGAAAATCGGGGCCTGCGTAAAATAGAATCTAATTGTTGTTGTATCCGAAAGGATTGCACGCACCGTATGGTTCTTATGACTAAAACCTAATGTACCGTCTTTCTTCCACACGCGAAGGTAATGGTCAAAACTTCCGCCAGCGATCAGCGTGCCATAGCGGTTGAAGTCCAGACAAATGATGTCGTGCTTCGGTTCCTCCCCAGTTGTTACCGCATCCGCTGGCGCTGGCGCTGGATCCTCCTTCAAAGTACGAAGACAGGTGACCGGCTGGTCGCTGTGGGGCGGCACATCCCATATGCGAATGGTACCGTCCTGTGACCCGGTCGCAAACGTCCGCGGCTCCGCTAAGTTCCATGATGAGCAGTACACCTGCGTATCAAACATACTTAACTCCTCTCGTCCGCTTGCTCAAGCGAAGATGCGTACCACACCCTGATGCCCGCGTAATTGCCGGAATACTGGCTGTTTCGGTGGGGTTGGTTTCGGTGGTATGGGCGTCTGTGTGAGATGTTCCTTCCCGTTGACTTTGGAGCAAGATGAACTTTCGGTCAGAGACGACGATCAGTTCACGCACCTGTTACGACGGCCGCAGCTGGCGCTGGAGCAGGAACAACTATCGGAGCAGGCTTCGCAGTTGCAGCAGGAGGTTTAGCTGATCAATGTAAGTCAATACGAAATACAACGCGACAAACGGCTATACGAACCTTGAGGTGGTGGTAAGTCAGCATCGACTCGTGCGCGCTTGCCACTACGATCTTCGGGTATCTGTTGTTGGCTCGCCTTCCGCTTGGGAGCTTCGTGGGTACCGTTTACGCCGTTCAGAACTGGTGGAGGGTCTTGTCGACTCGGTGGTGCATCGCCCGTCGCTCCGTTCGGCCGTTGTTTCGCAACCGACGAGCAAACATGCTTCTTCAGTAGCGAGAACGGCGCCTTGCACGTCACGGGAAACGCAGCACCATCCTTCCAATGCGCCTCGACTTCCGTATACAGCAGAGCCTTGGCCAGTAACTCGACCAGTAAGCCGCGCTTGACGTACGCCTTTGCAAACGGCGACGCGCCCAAGGGTGATTCAGCACGAAGGACGAACGCAGCGTGTTCGAACCCTGTGAAATATGTAAGAAACAGAGTCTGTGGACGTATAACACAAATGAAGTCGCGCCTGAATCCATCAAATAGTTATAGACGAGACAGTTGATCTCTTCGGCGCCGAGGGACACATTATGGTTGGGGGTCCTTGCCGTCGGCATACCTCCTGCAGGGATAGCGACGGTGATCGTTAGCGATAGTACCACGGATATGTAAGTCGGCACAAGATACCTGGAGAGGGAAGAGAGGGATTGGCGGAGTTAAAGCTCGACCGCTCCCTTTTCTTCCGTCCACTACCCAGGTTGTCCGCCCTTGTTCGTGTGGCACCTTGCAACGTTCAAGCTCTTAACGCCCTCTGAAAGGAGCTACTATACAACTCGAGTCCCTACACCGCTTAAAAACTCTGGACATCTCGCGCTGCTCGCTGCTTTGTCTCACATGACTCTCAGCATGCTCCCAAGGTACGTGACCTTATCTGCTAATCCACTGAACCTCACTAAACTTTCCTTCATTTTCCTGTCCCTCAAGAAGGCTTGCCGTCGTATTCCTGACCACCATTATCAGCTTACTCGCTGCGTGACAAGTTATGCTATGTCGCATGTGCTCAACGATGCGCCCGATTCCGATTCCGTCTTCCAACGGGCTCTGCCCTATTACCTAGTTCGCGCATCTCGCTCTGCAGCCTAGACTTGCACCGGAGTTCTACCTGGAACGAATTCGGTGCCGAGCGCACGGAGCTCCCATACGACTGGTCTGTACTCAGTCGCTGCTTGTTCGTCCTGGACTGGTCAGATGGGCGCGACATATAGCGCTGGAGGAGAGCTTGGGTAGACTCAGATCCCAAGGGGAAGTTGCCTCGAAGTTCCTGAGCATGCACGCGCTGAGGTTCCTTTATAGGGCAACCATCCGTCTTACAGCCAATCCTGTCCTACCATGCGCCTGAAGAAGTCTAGCACCATGAAGCGTGGGGCTGGTTGCTTCTTACCACGTCCGTGTGAACGATGTTGAGTGGGTGTAGATCCGATTACAGGCTCGCGTGCGACGAGGGGTCCAGAATGCATCTAAACGCAGCATTCCTCGTGTAAGGTAGTGGTGAAGCATTGACTTCGTCATCCGCAATATAGCCATGTTGCCTGCTCCGTTCGGCTCGCCCATCAACTCTTCAACGGGCATTACCTCCGCTCTATCTTCACAGGTAGGGTCGCAAAGCCGAGGTATTCCTCATCCTTCGTAGACAACTCTACGACGATGCCCGCTGGTTCAGCGGCGACACCTGATCACAAGCATCGACGCAAGCGAAGAACAAGTTGAAGAAGCCCTCCACCTGGCCGCACCGCGTCAGCCAGGACAGGAGGATAAAGGGCCAATGCACGTACGTCTAATGTCTCCGTAACAAAGCAATTTCGGCCAGTCCTGCCCCACGACGCGTCGATCTTCAAGTAATCCCAGACATCCACAACAGTCTCGCCAGCCGTACGCTCTCCATGAAGCTCGATGTCGACGTGCTGTCGCTTGCCCGTGAAGAGCTCCGGCTTCACGAGATACGCGATCGTCAGGGCGTCGTGTAACGGCGGCCCCTCGAGGAAACCGAACACGTCGCGATACGCGTGCGCGAAGAAGAAAAGGAGCGTCGATAACGTGTGACGAAGCGGCGTAAGCGTCGGATTTAGGCGCTCCATGTGCGCTGTTGTGAATATCGCCGTGTGGGTCACGTTCAACGGGATCATCACTATGCATCTGTTAGACATGTTGAAAGCGAAAGGGAATCGGAGGGCAAACCTTTCGGGATCGGCAACTCCAGCACAATCTGCGCTGCTTCCGCTATCCTGCGACGTCACTTTTGCGAACGCTTTTTAGGGGTGGGTAGTACTTACGGTCACAAAGGATGTTGTACTCTGATAACAGGGTGAGTACAGTGATACTAGTAGGTAGGGTGAAGAAAGTCAACATACCTGCAACTGCGCTCCGGTTCCCGACACCGACACCTCCACCCATGAACACGAGTTGCTTGACCTTGGGCACAAGCTCAGGATACATACTCGCGAAGAGCGCGAAGTTCGTCATAGGTCCCGTCGTCACGACTGATATCTCGTCCGGTTGTGCGCTGGCGAGAACTGCACGCAAGCCTTCCACAGCATGCAATGGGTCTGGTGGCCTCGTGAGCGAAGAGTCAGCCGGCGGCAGGCCTTCTACGCCGCCGAGTCCGTCTAGACCATGAATCTCAAGGTCGACACGGCCGGTACGTAGGAGCGGTTTCGGTGCCCCGCCATGTGGCTTCAGGTGTGCTGGTGCGGCAAACGCGTGCAGCAGCCTTCCAGCATTCGCGAGCGTCAGATGCGCGTGCGCGTTCCCGTGTACCTTTCACATCGCCAGATAAGCTACAGAATACGTCACCGTACGAAATTCACAGACTGTAGATAGGCCCACGAGCTCAATACCAGGGGTATGAAGCGCGAGCAAGATAGCGAGCGCGTCGTCGTGACCCTATTGGATAGGAAAAGGGGACTCTACGTCAGCTTGGCTAGGGGTAGGCGATCGTCTGTGTGTGGGCGCATGCTTACCGGGTCGCAGTCCAACCAGACCTTCATCTCGCACAACCGACGGGAGAGGGGCAGAGTCCAAGATGCAAGCCGGCTTCTCCGGTCCGATCTCCGCACATCTTCTACATCTCGGATTCGCGTCAGGGTTATCTAAGCGAAAACAACGTACACAGGGGCTTCCGTATAAGTTTCTGTACGAATCAGGGCCAGAGGAGACCTAAAGGGTTCAATGGCTTGGCCACCGTAAGCGTGTACTACCTTCCAGATTGCACGCTCGTTCGATGCTGTTAAGGTCAGCGCTTGAAGAGAGCAAGGGAGCAGTCTATGCCGAGCTTCTAGCTTGTAATAAAGCTGAGAAAGAACAGAAGATATCCGTATTCGTACGATGCGGTATCAAGACAGCCGCCCGTTCAAGTTGCACCTCCGAGACCGCCGAGGAACACATCTGCTTTCACGCATTGCTTCCTGTCCAGTCTCAGGTGTTTCTGTCACTGAAGCGTTCTAAGATGGCGATTTAAGTGCACAATATTGGCTGGGGCAACAGATCGGAGGGGTCCAATCTGTCAGGGAACCATGCAAAGTCGTATGGACTTCTGAGGATCGACGCAAACCGCACACTTCTTGCTTACTGCGACGCCCCTCCGTCATACAACGGGCTATCTTCGGCCGCCGGGGGGATTACTGCTACAAAACCACCGTGATCTGGGAGCATGTCTGACTGTGTGCTCCGCGGAGACCGCAATTCAGTAGGCAATGCTCCCGATGTTACTAACGAGACAGAAGCATACCCTTGAGGCCTCGGCTTGGCTCTGCTGCATGCGGTCATCCTAGAATTATGATGCAATCAGGAGGTAGAAATGCCGTCGACGGAGCCCAGAAATTACTTGAGGAAGGGGGACTTGAAAGTGTGCGCTTCTGTCACGGTGGCGGAAACGCAACAATTACTCCTCGTGACGCTTATCCCGCCATGATAACGACTTAGTTTACCGCGTCGTGAGAGAACCGTGTGTCAAGCGCTCATTGGACGTCGCACCGTTCCGTTGAGGCCTCGAGAGGGCCTCATCCTACGTAGGGCGATGACAAAGCTTTTTCAAGTCCCTGTACAGGGCGTGCACCTCACGTCAAGCACCCCTTGCAGATCAAGACTGCTCAATTGGACCGCCTAAGCAGACCTTAGTGGAACTAACAGCGATTGTCGCATTCGCGGCGTCACGTGATGCTTCCTCATCTCTATCGCAGCGCAAGAAATAACATCCGCCTCCCTGCAGCAGTCCTCTGACTCTGTGGATGTGTCGCTGTGGCAGCGACAATCGATATCTCGCTCAGGCGGTGGAGAAGTTAGCTTTCCCTATGATTGCTCGCTATCCACTGCCTTTACTTTTCGGCCCTTGTCACTGCGCTCATATCCCCTATACTCAACGCGCATCTTGCGCTGATCCTCAATGTCACGTCTGACCGTGGAAGGATTAATTAATATTGTCGTCTTTGTCTTCGACGTCGCGGAAGCAAAAGGCGCGATCGGTCCCTGGCGCATCACGCGCCCGTGATATCACCGAGCCTCTGCTTTTGTCTTGCACCATGACGCCGCCGCCGCCTCCTCCACCTCTCCACGTCGACTGGGCTGTAAGTGGGGCTTGTGCAGACGCCATTTGACGCACTCTCTGACCCTGTCGCAGCAGCCAACACATCACGGCCCACCCTCGCGATTACACGGGCTTTCCAACAAAATCGCCGGCACGCTCATGTTCGACCGAAGACTGAAGTACCGCGGCCAGAGCGAGATGGACGCAGCGCGCGCGTACAAGTATCAGCACGATTACGAGCGTCGGCAGCGAAGGCGTTCGTGGTGGCCGTTCGGGCGTCGGCACCACCAGGAGTACCAGTCATACATCGACAGTAATGGCAACCCGACCTACCGCGTCCGCCCGCGCAGCGACGGCCGTCCCACGTTCATCCACGCCGACGGCGCAACCATCGAAGTGCGTCGTGGCCGCGGCGGCCGACGACACTCGCACAGCCGCCCGCGCGACGCTGCGTACTACGATGAGCGTTTCACGCGCTACCGCACCATTCAGCCCGAGTTCTCGGACCACTACCGCAGGCGGTGGGGGCACCCCGAGCATCGCTGCGTCCCGCCGTATCACGGTTTGGGATGTCTCATCCGCGGATACCTGTTCAACAATAAGGCCCTCCGGACAAAAGGACGTATTGAACGCGAGTTCGCACAACGCGAACGGAGGAAGGAACGTCGACGCCGCTGGGCATTGTTCAAGGCTGAAATCCGCGCCCGTTCTCACGGGCACCGAACGCCTTTCACGATCTGAATGAAGATATACGAGGTGAACGACGGACCGCATGTTATTGTATGTACTGTGTACTGGATGTCCAATGTGGGTCTGTACTGGATGAAATCAATGTAGCGTTTGTGTATAAGATGCGAGAGAGAGAGAAAGCAATGCGAGCATGCATATCCGGACCGAAAGCAAGACTGTGCGCAAGAGTTCAACAACAAACACAACAAAAGTCAGACGCCGTCAGGCGCCATCATCTGCCTGCAACTTGTTCTTTTTCTTCTTCTTGCGCTTCCGTTTCTTTTTCTGCGCGGTTTCGTCCCCTTCGACGGGACCGTATCCACCGAGGTCCGAGAGAGAGTGATCACCTGCCACGTCTGGGGGAGGGCCCTCCAGATTGAGAACTGGCGCGTGATCATGAGTTGCGGCAGACGTAGGAATTTGTGCGGGGACGGCAAGAGCTGTTGCCTTGGTCGGGGACGGTAGACGACTGGACGTAACAGAAGGTGCGTCATCAGAGGAACTGGAGGCGCTGGTGGGAGAAGCTGAGTCGTGCTTCGCAGAAGTCGACACGGTGGCGGTTTGTTGGCCTGTGGCTGGAGAAGAAGCGGCAGCGACGGGCGAATCTGGTCCGGAGGCAGGTGTGGCAGTTGAGACAAGCACGAGAGCGTTTGTCTTCTTCCTGCGTTTCTTCTTCTTCTTCCTGCCTGGCGCTGCGTCGTCGCCATTCAAAGTGGCGCCGTGAGGCGGCAGGGCGGCAGACTGACCGGCCAAATCGTTGTCCGATGTCTGGTGCGGCAGCGATGGCGGCGGCAGCGTGACAGCGTCAGGGTATGATGAGGCAGCATGCTCGGCCGTAGTAGAAGAGAGCCTGGGTTTCTTCTTCTTCGGCTTGCCGACACCGTCGCGCGAGTCCGGAACGCCATTGGGAAGCGGCCGCGCCTTGTTCGAAATCGCGCCGGCGCGGCTATCCTCGTCGTCGTCGTCCGAACCAGCTGCAGCGCGCGGCCCGACATCTTCTTCCCTCGGCCGCTTTGCTCTGGCGGGACCAGCAAGCTTGTGTGCGAGCTTAGCGGCGTCCCGCGCTCGCACCGGTTCGGATTTGGGCACAGAAGCTCCCAGGCCTAGCCTGGAGGTCCAAAAGAAAGAACAGACGGGGCAGCCCACGCGTCAACGCTCAACGTCACATCGCACGGCAGTCCCTCCTTACCGCGCCGGCCGCCTCGCGTACTCTTCGAATTCGCGTTCGCTCTGGTTCGCGTCACGTTTCCGCCCGCTCTCAGCACCGGTCTTCATCCACGACGTGACAAGCCCGTACGCTGCCGAGAGCGCGACGTCTATTTGTGCCTGAAGTGCGTCGCTGTCAATCTCGGCCTCGTCGACCATAGCCATGGTGCCGCGCAGCGGAAGAGCAGTCCAACATCGGGGAAAACCCGAAAGTCTTGTATAGGGATTGCGTGGATTGTTTGGTCTACAAGCGATCGGCGTCGGGCCATCCGAAGAATCCGGGTTGCC
>KV426329.1:40099-53211 GCA_001632375.1 Exidia glandulosa HHB12029
AAGTTGCGCGGAGCGGCAAGACCCGGAACACTCCTGGTGGCTCTGGCACACGCAGCCGCGGATGTCGCGTGTCACGAGACCAGCCACCGTCACCGTCTCTCTCAACTTGTGCTGCAGTCCGCGGTATTTTGAAGGCCACTTTGAACAGCAGACGTTGTTGATTAGCCACGCTCGACTGGGCAAAGCACCGGAGCAACGTCCAAGCCAAGAGCCCAAACCAGGCTCGCAATCGACTCCCGCTGCGCGAATCTCGTACTGTTGACGGTGCTCTGGAGTCTGTAGGCTGGCGTCTGTTCAGGAGTGATGCTTCTAGCTCGATGTCTAAAAAGGCTACAATTGTTGTGCACTTGTCGACGGCCCTGTCGACGCTCTCTCAACACTTCGACGGCAGGCTTGTTGCGTGAACATCCCGCATAATGTCCTGTCTAGCATCGAGATCATGCATGTGTAATGTAAGGACCACACCCGATTCGGTGCCAAGGCCCTTTCTCTCTCGTCATTGGCAGCTGTCCTCCGAGTGTCCCACCTGAGATCTCCATACTCAGCGTATCTCCTGGATCTCGTTGGAGTCTCACGCGTGGACATATTACTCTCGATCACTTCTCAGCGGCTATCAAGGACTTCAAGATCACTTTCCCAGCAAATAACTCGTGCGACGATGCAGCCGCGGTCCCACCGCGCTGGGGCAAGATCAGGACGCCTCTTCTAATCGAGAACTTCTCACAACATGTGGTGTCCGTGCTGCGACAACACCGGAGATGCGGTGCTTGCCACACTTGAAGCGGTTTCCCACGGTTGAGCTTGAGGTCACTGAGAAGGAACGACCTTCTGCAGGTCCCTCGTAACGCAACAGCTGCAAGGCTGCCGCACTCTCAAACACAGGCACTCAGCAGTATTGTGCTTCGCGCTTCCCTAGCTCCCTTGAGAGTTCGGCAAGGACTGTGTTTCATACCCTCATGCTCGAAACGGATGCATGCGTGGGATTCGCTCCTGTGCTGAGTCGGTGCACTTCTTTACCCCAACGCATCGTCATTTACGACGGTAAACATTTCTGTAGACTGGAGTTTAGAAGTCTGTGGGGAGATATCAACGCCTCGTGGCCGATTTCGCCATTGAACGGTCGTACGAGGATCTCATGAGATCTGACAGTAGCATCTTCCTACATACTTACTCTGCCATCCGTTCCACCCAGACAACCGGAATTGAGGGCATAACGATACCGCGGTGAACGCAAGACGCGGTTCTCTGCGTCACCATATGCCGCACAAGACGCGCCACTAGCTTTGCAGCATTGTAATTTGTTCCTGAGCCTCCCCGAGCCTCCGAGCAATCCGTTGCTATGTAGAGAACAACGACTGTTGTACTTTCATAGTGGCTCGACGTAATGTCTTCTTCCCGAGCTGTTTTCTCTTCGACCCTGAATGCTGCCGAGACAGACGCAGCCGCTCGCCATTCTGCAAGTCGTGAGCCATTGACCGCACGTTGACAATTTTTCTGAACGTCCCAGACGTCGAGCTAACTAAAGACAGACATGGCAATAGCGTGACGAAATTCGTCGAAAACAATAGCGGAGTTTGAACTACCTTTCCGCAGAGACCGTGATGACCTCGTTGGCGGCGCCGTTCACCGCGGCGCACCGGTCATATGTCAAGTCGCTCTACCGACGCATTCTGAAGAATGATCTCGACTGGGTGGTGCAGCGCGACATCTGGCGCTGGCGCGCTCTGCAAATTCGCGCGCGATTCGAAAGCAACCGGTGCGCTGCGCGACATCTGCGGCCGCGCGTCAGTCTGGCTGATCTGCTGGGTGTTCCAGGAACGTGCACGACCCTCGCGCGCTGACGTTGATACTGGAACGCGCAGAGGCACAACTCGCGAAGGACAAGCACCCGGATCCGTACATTGGTGCGCCCGCCCGCCTCGTGTCTGCGCGAGCTTTGACCAATCCATTCAGTGGCCGCTTTCCCCGGTGGAACCAAATGGTGTGCACCGTTGTCGAACGCGTACGACTGTGTGCACGGTCAGCTGACTCGTTCGCAGGGAGCGCAACCTTCCAGTCGAACCTGCAACTCCTGCCGACTACGACGAGGTTCACCACGACAAGCCCGAGCCTGTGTGGTATCCGCAAGGTGACCGTGACCCAGAGGAGATACACACGTTCTCGCCGTAGCAACGTGCGTCGCCTTGTCTGTGTCGCGTGCATCTCGTCTCAGCGCATCCAGGCTCTCGCGCATGTAACATAGAACGTCGTCAATGCTGTCAAACTCGCACTCTTTCTCCTCTCGCGATGCGGATATCTCTGGTGGCTCGAGTTTTGGCCCATGCTCTGGCCTGCAGTGGATATCAGTTGTGCGCAGTTTTACCTGGACGCATCGAGTTGACTGTCCTGCATTTGCGAAGAATATCGCACTCGCTGGGCCGCAATGACAGCGTGCTGCCTCCTGTCCTTTCCTTCTTGTCATTCAAAGGCAGCGAGTAAGGATCTCCTGGTCACGGTCGAAGGATATTCCAACCGTATCGCCATATGTTCTGCATTAACATGGGCGTCCTCAGCCGTTCTGACTCTTCTCTGGTACTCGACTGTGCTTACAATCCGCTGTCGAGTGGCTCTCCCTCGCGATGAATGTGCTTCTCGTCTCCGGCCATATGATGGCGCCCCAGTCTCGTGGTATCGTTTGCTCGCTCTCCGGCACTCGTCTTGTGCCTAACGCATGTGTCTTGTTAGCGCAGTGGTGTGCTCTGCTCGATGCTGTTGTTTTGAGAATCGTCTGAGGTCCACTGAGGATTTTCCCGCGACCCTTTCATCTCTATGGCCGTGTCGCATGGGTCAGAAATGACGGGCGGCGCGCGCCACTTCCACCAGAAGGTCTTACAGGCACTCACTGGTGGGTGTCGCCGTACGACTGCAGGCTAGTGCTGTGGAGAAGGTGCGGGACATGCTGCGGCGACTCCTCCGCGTCGCATGCGCTTCGCACCGCCGACGTCTGCCGAATAATCCGCCCAGCTCATGAACGGCTCCACATCCGGCATGGCATGAGAACGAGGGTCTTGAGCTACGAGTCGCCGCGCAAGAAGCGATGGGATTTTCGTGGCGAGGCTTCGCGGTCTCAGGCCTACGTACAAGGAGCAGAAATTCTTCTGCCCTCCGGCAGTGCAGTGGGTCGGCTCTCAATCGGGTTTCAACGGGTCCCGCCACTGCAGACCCTCTTCCCGGCTGGACCCAGGCGCCTGTGGACCCCGTTATTGTTAGTCAAGAGGCATCTTGTCAGGTGGAGGGAAGATCGAAGGACCCGTCCACATGCAGATACCCTGACCCGACAAAGGGCACACGTCCCTCAGCTCAGATTCAAACGTGCAAAGACGATCTTAGTCTGGACTTGCTGGAGTTCGTGCGGGCCTTCTAGCATCTGCACTTCCTCTGTCGGAGAACAAGTGGGGATTACTGTAATGGTCCGTCTCGGTGATCATTGTCATTTCTTCTGTGACACGCAAATACTTTTTTGGGGTTTGCGGGACGCCGCCGCTGGTCTGAAGCCGACCAGCGAACGTCTTCGCGAAACCCGGACTGATGCGCCGATCTCTCAGAACGACGGGAGGGATTTTTTCGCTGCTGCAGCAGCAGAAGAAGCTCCGGGCCGCAGACGATTTGCAGAAGTCCCGAAACTTGCACGAACAATCGCCAGGAAACTGGGCAGTGGCTACGACCTACCCTGCCCCCCCCCCAACCCACCCTGCTCCGCGAACTCTGTGTGTACGTATTACGACTGCGCCAGAAAAGACGTAAGGACGACGTGATGTTGTGCCTCGCTCGTCAGGGCGCTCAACTCGTCGCGTGTCTTATCGACGTAGCGACGTGGGTAATCTCCAACCACCGTCCTCCGCACTATCTCATTCATTGACTCTTCATGTCAGAAGGGCTCCCCGAGCTCCCCAGCGGGACTGAAGTACAATATCCACAATACGATGAGGAGCAGTCATGTGAGATTGTGTGGGCGCTACGCACGTGTTGCTCCGCTTTCACTTATCTAGCATGCTGCGATCTTCATTCTACTCGTGGTGGACGCATCGGACTCCGACTTGCATGCCGAGGGGGGTGAGCAAGGTGAGACTCGTCATTGGATATGTTCTGCCATGAGCGCCAGACTGAGATGGAAGGACGCAGTGGACGCGAACAGGTCTGGACAAACAAACTCTCCACCTTGATGATCGTGTCAGCTTTACGCGTGTATATTCCGACCCTCTCCGAGGACACCGTCCTTTCGACGGTGATCGGACCGTCTTGTCGAATTCATGATCTCCTAGTGGCCCTCGTTTTACCTGCATTCCGAGCGCGGTCCAAGTTTCGTTCGTCCACTGACGTGCGGGTGCTAGGCCTTCTCTTCTTTCGATGCACTGGATGCGGCGCAATGGCGGTCATGCGATCTCTTCTTTCCTCTCAGATACGTCGCACTCCCGGCCGCAGCGTTGGCCAAGCCACGTTGCGATAAACAAGCAGCACGCTCTCTCTCTTTCGCACGACTGAGATTCTGTGAACTTTTCAAGATGCAGCGCCACATAATCCTGAGATTAGCCAGCCGTGGGATTATGCGGAAAACACAATGAAAAGTACCTTTGCGGTAATCTCCCTGAGGAGGGCTCTCTAATCTCGTTGTTCTCCTTTGTTAGTGCGGCTGTCCGCCGTGGCGTCACATGTACCGGCGGTGCGGCGTCCATGGCTTCATCTGTTTGCGAGGAACTTCTTCGCAGCTTGCCGAGAGGTCACAGGGTATACTGCTTCGAAGTTGGAGTTTCGCTGCATCGATGCCATCGATAGGTAGCGCGACCCTGATGCCGATTCAATTGAGATTCCCTAACTGGACGCGAATAGGGGTCTCAACAGGATCCCGCGACCCTGCACGCAAGCACACTGCGCCGGGAATGTAAGCATGGCGCATGGACCCCCAAGCCATTGCATCTTCCACGACCGGCTTGGTCGCCTTGCCTCAGCGACGTACGCCCTTCCCAGGCGCTCGAAGGTAACCTGATCGGATCTCGTACTCACACAGAGAAGACGAAACGAGCGTCGTGGTGCACCCGCGGAGGTTCCAGAAGCTAGGGTGTAAGGGTCCACTGCATTGGTGGTTTGGATTGGTCGAGGATCTGACGTGGAGTGTGTTGCGGACGCTTTTTGCAGCAGTTGGTTGTTGTGACGCGGTTGCCATAACCAGTAGCCAGTTTCAGGGTGCTTGCATATTTCCTCGTTCCGACGTCAGCTGCCTCAGAGAATGATCTTCGAGCGGGGTTCCCGAGATGTCCAGTCCAGAGAAAGAGAGAGAGATGGATGCACCCGCAGCTCTCACGCGGTAGATAAAATCCCTGCCACTCTAACCCATAGCTCAGCGAGCCCGACACCGTTGAATGGTGGCGGAGCCCTGCCGTAATGAGCAGACGCCGCACGAGTCTCGTACCTGACGGTTTTTAGCAAGGCAGGACGTGTTTGCTGCGAAGACGCGCCCGTCGTGAGTCTTGATGGATCTGGAACCGGCGATCTCTGGCGGTTCTGTGTGCCCATTCCGTAGTCGTCAGAACCATATATCTGTGGCTGTAGTCTCCCGTACTAGACAGGTCTCAGAGAGATGACAGAAGCGATCCGCACCGTCCCTGAGAACCCTCTCGCGTTGTCGTCTTTGAGTGTCGCTTTTTGAGGCCCCTGATAGCCCCGAAGCCGGTTGCCGACGAAGGAGAGCGCTAAACCCAGGAGAGAAAATACCGCGGCACGGAGACGCGAGGTGCGACGTGTCGAAGCGTCGAGAGCTCGCGGGGAGCATCCGGACTGCATGTGGGATTGCAGCTCGGAAGATCGGAAATGAATGGGAGGATAGAAGCGAAAGGGCAAGGTCGAAGTGATAGGTATTTGTTGCCGTATGACAACACCAGGACCTCTGTTAGGGAGCGTGCTGTGGGAACAGGTTCCTGAGGGGGGGAGGTTCTCTCTCCGGATGGGATAAGTATGTGGTCACGGAGGGAGCAATAGAGGGAGTAGGAGGAAGAGATTGCGTGCGTGATCTTGCTATGAATGAATGGGTTTTGGGGAATTGAGGCCGCAAGGGTCCTGGAGGATGACGGCTCGCGGGATCGAATTGGCAAAAGCTGTGTGAGGACGGGCGCCTGTCACGGTTTGCCTCTTGGACTTGACCAAACCGCGCATGCACTAAAAGGTGAGCTCTTAGAGGCCTCCAGCTCGCCCCGCACTGCCCAGGAGAGCGAGGGCTCACGCTGGTTTCGAACCATGGCCAGCACCCAGTTTTCCATCTACAGCGCGCCACACGTTCTCCGCGCCCACCATTCCCACGACTCGTTCATGCCCAGGCAGTCGTCCAAGACTGCGCTGCCTGGCGCGTCCGCTGTCGACCATCTCGCTGCCACCGCGCCCTCGCTGGACCTCGAGGCGCGCAAGAAGAAACACCTCTGCCAGGTACCGAACTCGCAGCCTCATGTTCCTCGTCGTCGCCGCGTGGCCTGACGCCATCCCGCACCCAGACCTGCAATCGCGGATTCACCACCAGCGGCCACCTCTCTCGCCACCAGCGCGTCCACACCGGCGAGCGCAACCATGCCTGTCCTTTTCCCGGCTGCAACACCCGCTGCTCCCGGTAAGCCTCCATTTCCGTCGCCCTTCAAGTCCTCATATCGTCCAACAGTCAGGACAATCTGCAGCAGCATTAGTGAGTCAACCCCAAATTTTTCATATAGGGCGGTGCTGAGACGGACCCGTCAGCCGCGTCCACTTGTCCGCCCGCTCGCGCAACATCTCGACATCTGCCGCGAGGCAGGCCATGGCGCGAAGACAAAGCGAAGCCGGCGGCGTCATTAACACTGGAAGCATTACTCCCCCGCCCCTGCCTGCTGACCTCGAGCGCGGCTCGCCTCCGCCACCGGCATCGCTTGCCTATCGCTCCTCTCAGGGGTACCACAATGGTGCGCGTTCGCCGGACTCGCCGCCTCATCCAGCTGCCATCGCAGCTGCAATGTCTGGCCCCGTCGGCGCGCTCCAGCCGATCAACACGTCCACACCCCCATACCCGTCCTACCTCCCGAGGTCGGACATGCCGGGACCGTTGCGCACGAATGCTTCGGCCTGGTCGTCGTCGTCTCATTATCCTGCCGATCGCTCGCGCAACGACTACGACAACCAGCCGCTCTCCCCGATCAGCGCGAGCTCGACCCACTCGCACTCGCCGCTCAACACCATCCACCCGGACATGCCCCAGCGAGCGCCTCCCCCACCTCACTCGCATAGCCATGTTCGTCAGTACTCGACGTCGTCCCAGGGTTCTCTGCAGGACGGGTCGGGGTCCGAGGTGTCTGCGCCGAGCTTCATGGAGCCCGCCTTCGATCCTGGTGCCAACAGCACCAACAACCATTACCTCCAGAACATGACATATTCCGTCCACCATCACTCATCGCAGCAGCACCCTTCGAGCTCGGCCAGAGTCCAGTCCCCGCCTCCTATCCTCCCTCCAATCTTCACTAATTCGCGCCACTCGCTCGGCGGCCTCAACTCGCATGGGTCTCCAACTAATGGCGGCCATCACTACTCTGGCTCTCACGCGCAGGGTGGGAGCGCTTAGAGATGGCCCGTTCGTACATATTCGCAACCTTTTCTTGGAGCTTCGGACGGACGGCGTCGGCGCGTCAACGTAGGACGTTGCCTAGAACACTGTCAGGTAGGTATCGGTCGCTATCGATGTTTATAGTGCTGTGAGACTTCCTTCGCTCTCGTCATATGCTGCATCTGTAACAGCCGCTCGTGTCCCGCCGCGCGTTGACCACCTCTGTGCACTATGTAGTCTACCCCCCTCGCTTGTGCTGCCCTCATTATCCGCCCTCCTAATCATACCCCGCATGTAGATTATCCATCCTCCCCCTCGCCGTCCTGTGCTCGATAGTCTCTGTCCATGCAACACTGAATTCCATTGCCTCCTCACTTCGTGTGCTTCTGTCCCCTCTAGCGCCGCGTGGGTGATTGCCAGCGACGGTGCTTGCGCTGCGGTGTGCTCGACGAGTATGCACTGTCGTCGCCACGGACGATTGCCAGCCACAGTGCACTAGGCGCGCCACACTCGCGGCTCATCGTCCTGTATCCTGTATGCAGTGCCCCGGGGTCTATCAGCCCGGCTACTTTCAGGGCACGCCGAATTGCGTCCCTGAGCGCGGTGCCACCGTCACCGAAAGAGATAAACTTTCGCGGCAGCGGGCGCGGGCGCGTTTGGAAATTGCGCGTAACCAGATGCGTCCTGACAGAAGCGTATGGTCCGCCACCAGGTTCAGGTCCCGCGA
The DNA here is from genome assembly GCA_001632375.1 of Exidia glandulosa HHB12029. Taxonomy (NCBI): domain Eukaryota; kingdom Fungi; phylum Basidiomycota; class Agaricomycetes; order Auriculariales; family Exidiaceae; genus Exidia; species Exidia glandulosa. The sequence continues at coordinate 48,418 of KV426329.1, forward strand.
TGCGTACTTCGTATGTGCGGGGAAGGATGGGTGCTCGAAACGGGCGGGACGATCAGCTGTCAGTGATTCATTGCCCGCCACCGCGCTCCGTTACGAAGCACAGTCTGGAGCGCTCGTTGCGTCGTCCTCCTTCTCCGGGCGCGCCGTGTGTGAATGCACGGCGAAGTGACTTTCCTGGCAATAATGCAGACGCTCAGCAAGTTTCTCATCTTCCCCCGCGGCTTGTACCTCGCCGTCAAGGTAAAGTCGGTCTTGGTTCCCGGCGTGCCACTGCGCATGCAACAATGAATCAAGTACTGAATACGCTCCGCAGATGGTGAAGAGGTGTGAGACATCCGAGCCACGGTTGGCAGATCGGTCAAAGTTACAGTTGGCTTTGCTTGTGGACTGAGACAATCCATCTCCACCGTGACAGGTAAAGTCCATGTGGAATACTAAGTACTTGCTGCCCGTTCACAGTTCACAGTCACAAATGGGAAAAACTCGTATCTGGAAGTTCTTCTCCCGACTTACCCATTTTCCTTTGATAGGCCGGGAGGTCCGATGGGAGTGGTGCTGCGACGGCAAACTCTGTCAGTCATTGAAGGATAACAGCGGGGAACACGGCATGAGTATGCCGGACCATGGGATTTGGGCCGAGGCCGAGTTGACACATTATGCATACTTAGGAACTTGAGAAAATCGAGCCTCTGTTTCTGGTATGCATAATCCAGGCGCGACGATGCCCACTACTGCCATATACGTTCTGCCTCAGCTCACTTCGAGTCCTGAGCTGAGCGGGCAAAGGATTTGTATATACGTTGCCTGACAGTTGAGCCAGGGGTCCAACTTCAGCCACTGGTTCACGGCGAGAGCAGGGCTCCAAACACCGTCCTGAGAGTCGATGGGAATCTATTTTCGTGGTCTGGAACTTCAATATACTGTATCCCATGCCCCCCATCTCAGAGAAGGTTCGAGAGCCACGACCGGTTTGGAGTGACAGCGGAGTCCCCTCGGCGCATGACCAGACAACATGTGGAGTCCCCAAGTGTCGAAGAACGCAGCACCCACGAGAGCGTTATCGACACTTGCTGTACTGGTAGTACCCTCCCCATGAATCTTTGTTGCGGAATGTTCGTGAAATCTCGCTGAAAGCCTATATGACGTCGTTGTCCTTACTATATCGTGTCCGAAAACGTGTCGTATGGGCGCTTCTGCCACCAGACAGCAGCCGCGAAGCACGACGGCCTGCTCACCGCTACAGCAAATCTCACAGCCTCTGAGGGTACTCACAGCAGACTCCGTACCTCGCAGCTGTAGCATTGTCTTCATCTCCTCGATGCGCGTCCTCCGTACCCATCATTCCCGACGAGCGCCGGAGGGTACACTCCCGAGATGTTCCTTCGTGGGGCTGACTGAACCCACAGCCCCTTTCCTTCAGGGTTGGCGAAGCCGACATGGGAGTGTGGCCCAGGCCACGATGCATCTGGGACGCTCCGAGGAACTGAGACAAGAAGCTGGCAGATTGCATCTGGAAAGCTGCTGGAATCGGTGGCGTACGAATGACGAAGGACGCATGATCGAGAACTCTGGGCCAATCCGCGACTCGGACTTGGACGCACGCAAAGGCCTCGTGTGATGTGACTCGTCTGCAGCTGCCATCGAGCGCAGACGGACGGCAAAAAGATTCCATTGTTGCGGGGTTAATCCACCCAGTGGCAGACAGCCTGAGGCTGAGAAGACATGACTTGAGACTCGGGCGCTCGGACAAGAGACGACACGAGGCCCGCAGATACATCGGCGTGAGCAATACGTTATACAGTGACATGATGTGACAGATTTCGTTGCGCGCGTAAGTGAGGAGATAGAGCACCGATCGACGATGCGGATGCAGCGGAGAGAACTGAGAAATATTGAGGCCACGGTCTCCTCGAGCGCACAGCGGGCCAAACGGTGGCCAAGACATAAGAGCAAATCGTAAAAATGGGAGAAGCAGCCTAGATGGTAGGAAGCACGGCGGGCCACGAGGTGACCTTGTTGGCGGTACTCTGGGTACGTCTCCGACTGCGATAGTGCTGCACCCGCGTGTTGATCTTGGGCAGACGCCGAAGGTCCATCTTGGCCGCTGGCGGCAGCGGCGCCCACGGCTTTTCGTTCGTCACACACTCCCACCAGGCCTTATCTGCGAAGGGAGACGACATGCGGTTGTACCCTGAGAGCGCGTACTGAGACGCCAGAGGGAGCCCGTCGTCAGACCACGTCGCGGCATTAATCAACTGAGCCGGAGATGACCTCGTTGCGACCGGAGAGGGAGAGCAAAGGGGAGGAGACGCGCAGGGGAGCATAGATTGGCTGAGAGTGCTCTGCGCACGCGTTCTGCCGTTGGTCCGCAGAGTCGCGGCCGCGGCGAGCGACGCGATCTTGGCGCGTTCGTCTGCAGGTCGCACGCCACCGCAAGAGAGCGCGAGCGCCTCGACAGGCGTGTTAGCACAGGACGTGGGGAGGTCGTTGAGCGGGCAGCCCGTGCCGTCATCATCGGATACGATGTCGGAGCAACACGTGTCCGGCGTGCGGACGGCGTCTCGCCCACTGTTGTTCCAAGTCATAGCACCGCCCGCGGCGCCCGCGGGTGTGAAGAGCGCACTGGCAGGAGTGTCGAGTGAACTCGCGGAGGAGAGACTGCTGCGGAGACTCGTATTCGACGCGGTAGAATGGACGCGTAGGTGCCCATGTCCGCGAGCCGGGTCCGCCACCGCCGGCGACGGTGCGGGCTGAGGATACGCAGCAGCTGACTGAGCAAGGCGAGCCTGTGCGAGGGCGGCGACGCCGATATAGTACATGTAGGTTGCATAGTTGAGATGGGCGAGCGCAGCACTGGCGGCGTTCTGGGGCGCGGCGTCGAGCATGGGACGCTCGCGATGCGCCGATGGAGCGGGGAACGCGACGCGATGCATACCAGGTTGAAAGTTCTGCTGAAGATGGAAGAAGGTTAGCGTTGTCGCGATGAGACGAGATGGGGCTCGCTCGGACGACTCACTTGCAGCGGAGCCGACGCTGACTCGTTTACGGACGGCATGTTGTACGCCATAGTCGTATGGAGGAGGATGGGAGACGCGACGTTAGGTGAAGATAGCGAGCAGAAGAAGATGAAGGGGTTATATAGGTGATGAAAGGAGGGTGAGAGCCCTGTTTTGGCCACGCAAACAACACGCGCGACTTGGGCGTGCAGGCCCGACGGAACTCAAGAACCCCCCCCCTGGCCGCAGAACACGAACACGTTGTGGCTCTCTAGATCGATGCGATGGCTCGCACGCAGCTGCATCTCTTCTTATCTCTAGCGAGCAGAGACCAGATTTTCCAGCTGTGAGAGACCTGGCGACGGATACAGCGGCCGCCTCGAGGCTCGGCGGAATGAGCCGGACGACACTTGTCTTTGTTCGCAGCGACCGCCACGATGGGCCGGCTCGTCATCGCGCACCGTACGTCCCGCATCTGCGCGGCGGACTCGGCTCACTCGGCGCGCAGATAAGAGCTACCACCCGTACCGCCGCGACAACGTCGAGCGCGTCCGGCGTGACGAGGAGGAAGCTCGGCGAAAGGAAGAGGGCGAGGATGCGCGCGTTATGCTGGCAGTGAGCACCCAGTCCGCGTCATGCAGAAGCCCTGGCAATTCTAACCCGCAATAGGACTCTGAAGCACGCATCTCCCTTCTGCGCAATCGCGAAGGCGCAAAGTTCGCTCGCTCGACGCGCCCACGCGAGGATGACGACCTGCAACGTGCCGCAGAAGCCGGACTGGCTCATCCAGCTCCTGAGCCCATTGCTACCACCCCGACCGGCCACATCAACCTCTTCGCAGATCTTGAACAGGCAAGTCGACCCTTCATCGATGACTCGCTTCTCACAATTTACAGCAAGCCATGCGCGCGGCGATAGCAGCCAGCAAAGCCACGGTCAAAGGCGCAGCAAAGGTCGAGAACGAGCGCGGTATTCCTCTTGCGCCCTCCGAGAAGGACCTGAAGCCCTGGTACTCGTCTCGGGACGGCGACGCCGAACCTAGCGACAGCCGCGGCAAGGAAACCCGGGAGGAACGCCGGTACGAACTTCCTCCATTCTGTTGTAATGAAGCTGGGCCTAACATCCGTAACAGACAGCGCGACGACTCCCGCAAGTCGCAGTCGGATCCGCTTAGGTCCATTCCCGCGCAACTGAGCCAGTCTACCTCCACCCATTCACGGGACCGGTATCACGACAACAGTAGAAGAGGCACCGCCGCGGCACCCTCTTCTAGTGCTCGAGGGAGGCCCAGCGACCCTGTGCAAGAACGACTGTCACGCGAGGCGTCGGAGCGCGCAAGGGCAGCGGAACTCATTCGTCGTCGTCGACGGGAGATGGAGGGATCCATGACCCCGAGCACGGTCGCGGGCGGCGTTGACGAGGGATACTCGGAGCGGTACAACCGCAAAGACACCGAGGACGCGCAGCGCAGACGGCGGGATAGACGGTGGTAAATCATGTAGTGTATTTGTACCAGTAGTGTAGTCTACGTGTTAACACGTCTTGTGTACTTTTTGGGCCGGATGGCGAGCAATTGCGACACCCCGAAGTGTTGGTAGTCTACGTGTGAACACGTCTTGTGTCGCTTTGTTACTTTTTGTTACTTTGCTGCGGCGTCGCGAGTATAGCTGCGATTGAAAGCGCGAATCTAGTCCGACGCCGCTTCCCTTTCAATTACGCTCACCGTTGTGAATAGTGTTCTCGGGCTGCCCGCCAGCGACGTCGGCAGGATGAGCTCCCCGGCCAAGCGAGCGCTCAC
>KV426330.1:40215-73814 GCA_001632375.1 Exidia glandulosa HHB12029
AGATTTGGTCTGGTCTTGCAACCGTCCTATACGTCTCGCCTTCTTCCTCACACTGAGCGTCCAACGTTTGGCGAGTATATAGCCGCGTTCTGACAGAGGTAGCGTTTGAGGGAATCGAATGTGGGGGGCGCGTCCGAGTCGTTAGTTTTCGCTGGGAAGCGGTCAATTGCGTCTTCCACGAAGTTGAAGTCCCCGAGCATGACATCCGGTTTCGGCAGGGTTCCGCCCGCGTCTCGGATTTTGGTTTCTATTTGTTCCCACATCTCGCGGTTCTCGAGGCGATCGTTTGGGCCATAAATCGCGAGGAACGTGAGTTCATCGTTGCGGTGCCAATTCATTGTCGTGAGGATGGCTCTCCCGGGTACTAGCACGTGTGTGTCCAGCGTCGTCGTGTTTGTTAGTCTCTTGTTGAAGATCAGGGCCACGCCTCCCGCGCCGGTGGGGTTATCGGGATGCGACGAGTTTACTACATGCAGGTCTTTGTATATGGTTTCGATTTCCTGCATATGCTCATCGGTGAGATGTGTTTCTTGGATTGCCATAACGCCGATCCGTCCGTTGAGGATCGCTTTCGATAGTTTCGTCCATTTTGTGTTGCCGCGTATGCGCGCCGAGCCGCGTCCTTTCATGTTCTCCGTTGCTATCAGAAGATGTGCTTTCGTGTTTTTCGTACTTGGCGCTGTGCGCATTCTGTTCGGTCGTGCAGACCTTGGCAGGTTTGGATACGGGCGTGTTCGCGGTGCGGCGTGCGGGAGCGGTGAACTCCTTTCTCCATGTGGGGAGTCCAAGTCGTCGTTGCGGGACGCTTGGGATGGCAAGATAGCCGGGTTTGTGTGAGTTTGGGGGTGCGAGGTGTCCTCGCTGTCAGAGCTCAGTGCGTTCGCGCGCCGAGAGACGGAGCTGGGAGGGCGCATAGCGTTTCCCTGCTCCGTCAAGTCGGCGTCGTGAGCGCGCTGAGGGAGGGGGTGTCTGCCGCCTTCACCTTCCGCTCCGTCCTCGAAAGTGCGCGTGGCAGACGAGTCGCGCACTTCTCGGGTGCAGGAGATCGGTAAACCATGCCTGTCAGAGTCCGGGTTGGGGGTAGTTTCATTTGTTATTGCGTGGGTAGGTTGTGTAGTAGTTCTCGCAGCGTAGGGTGTGTAGACCCTACGAGCTCAGTGGGACAACCGGTCCACGCGGCGGATTATGTCGTTCAGTACTTGACAGGTATTGCCGGTCAACACCTGCGTTCCCGAGGACTTCAGCATCTCTGCACGGCGCATCCTTGGCCTAAATAGGCCTCCGTTTGGTTTTTGTTTCGGTCTCGGCTTTCCCGTCCTGCGTACAGTCGGTATATTTGGGCCGATCCCGTGCACTTCTTTGAGGTAGTGCTAAGCTCCTTCGCGATGGCTCGTCATCCCAGCCCGGCGCTGATCCGGCCTCGCGGTGTTGTGGTCTTTCCTCTTCCTCGGTTTCTACTCGTGTTGTGTATCCGCATGTAATCATACTCATATTCATACTACTATGGCTCGTGACAAGACATTACACATGGGGAACGTGCACAGGGGGTCGTGAAGGGAGGGTGTTAGGTCGTGAGACACGTGGCAGGGATGTTATCATGTGCGAAGCGAGGCGGGTGGGCATGGTGGTGGCGGGCAGACACGGGTCGGCGGGCTCCAAACGCGATCATGAGATGAGGGGAGAGGGAAACGCAGGCTGGTAAACGAGAGGGGGGAGCGAGAGACGCGGTGCGGTAAACGAGTGTGGGTGTGTTAGACGAGCGAGATGTTGTTGTTGTTGTTGTTGGGCGCCGGCGGTGTCGCCTTAGAAACCGCCACGGCCACGGCCGCGCGTGCCGCGAGAGGGGCCCTCCCAAGCGCCGCGGCGGGCGGAGCGTCCGCGGGCGTTCTGGTTTGGGCGGGCGGAGCCTTGTGCGGGGGGTTGGGAGCGTTGGGTGCGGTCGGCGGGGGCTGGTTGACGTGGGGCGGGGATGCGGATGTTCGGGGCGGGTTGCGAGGACGACGAGGGGTTGGTAGACGGGTTGGAAGTTGACGAAGTGGATGGCGTGGGGCCGCGGTGAACGTTCGCGCCGGGGGGCCAGTTCTCGAGTTTTTCGGCGAAGCACACACCTGCCGGATGAGTGATGCCGTCGCAGTCGAGGCAGTCCCACTCTTCGGTCTCGGCCATGGCAGTGCCGAAGCGCGGGTCGGTGACCTTGATAGCCGAGAGCGCAGCGCGCTGCGCGAGGTAGGCGTCAGGGGAATGGTTCAGAGGGGTGACGTGGACGCTGAGCTGCTTCTTCGGAACGTTCGTGCGCCTGTGCGTCACCTCGAGCTCGCGGATCGTGAGGGATTGTTCCATCACGTCGATGTGGTCCATACCTTCGGGCAGGACCCCCGCGTAACGCGCCAGTTCTTGCACCGCCGAGCTCTGCCTCCATGCGTCGACGAGCGCCTGGTGTAGCCATGGGATGACGTCGGGATGCTTCGGGAGACGGGCCAAGATGTACATATGGTCCGACGACTTGCGCTCTTTGATGCGGTAGACGAAGAAACCGTGCTTGCCGATAGTGATCGCCCGATGCGGCTTGAGGGTGTCGTGGACGTAGTCCTCGTTGTCGGCGAGGATGAAGGAGAGACGGGCTGGGTAGCCGGCAGCGTTGTCCGCCCGTTGTAGCCCGACCGCATAAACGCGATGCGTGCCGGCAGCGTACTGCACCGGCCAGAGGCGGCCGAGTAGAGGCGGGATGAAGTCGGCGACTGCAGCCTCCGCTGGGACCAGCTCGCCCTCGGCGACATGATAGCGGAGGATGATCGAGTACTTCTGCTTGCGGAAGAGCTTGCGTTGCGACTCAGCCACGTTCTGCCAGATGAAGTTGCGAGGCATGCCATCGATCTCGCGCGCCCCGCTGCCGAAGAACGTGATGGTGGCCTTCTCGAGCGACGGGTGCATCCTAACCATACGGCGGCGTTCGCTGTCGGACAGGACCATAGGGGGTGGAAGCGCGAGTCCGCCGCGGCGACGTCCACGGGCTTGGGCGGGTTGCGCTGTGTCGGGCTGACGTACGTTCTCCCACTCGTCCTCGCTGTCGGACGGCGGGGCCATCGCGGCAGGGTCGAAGACTTCGGGGCCGTCCTCCTCAGACGACGAGTAGGCGCCGAAGGACGATGGTGGGAGTGGCGAGCGAACGGGGTGGTAAGCTTCTGCTGGCGGCGACGGGGTATTCATGGAGCGCGCGATGCTGCGCGTGCGGCGGCGCTCAACGTGCTCCACGGTCGGGCTGTTCGGTGCCAAGTCCATCTCGTAGTCCATAAAGTCCTCTGGCTTGTCGTTATCGTCGTCGAACGGGCGGGTGGAGGGCGGTGCGCCGGCCTCGTACGCAATGGCTGCGGCCTCGGCATGGTGGCGGTCTCGTTCAATGCTGTCGGCCGTTTGGGAGGTGCGGGTAGAGGCCGTCGTCGTCGGCGCGGGGTGTGGGCGAGACGAGTCTCCTTTTGGCGGGGGCTGCGCTGGTTTCGGCTTGGGCGCGAAGGCGTCCGTTGGGGACGGGACGAAGTCTTCGTCCGGCTCGACGGCGACCAAGCATTTACCGGAGTCCGAGACGCGGATAGGGACGCTGACGCGGGGCGTCTGGTGCGCGCGCGTCGGCCTGACATACTCGCCGAGGTCCCTGTTGGGACCTGCGGCGAGCCCGTGGTACTGGGCGACGATGTCCGCGGCGCGTTCTTTGGCAGTCGGTCGCACTGTCGGTGGCTGTTGTTGCGCTGGTCAGCGTCGCTCCGTTCGCGGTGTGCGAATATCGTACCTGGTCAGCGCGACCTTTGCCTTTGCCTTGCGGCTCCGGCTGTGCTTCTGGTTCGTCGCTGCGCGCAACCTGATCGCGTATGGTTAGCGTTTCGTGTCTAGCGACGTGCGGGTTGCGTACTTGGTCTGCGCGACCTTTTCCTTTGTCTCGCGAGTCGGGCTCGGGTTCGGACTCGTCCTCGTCGCTCGGCGGGTTCTGACGGCGTGGAGTCAGTGGTGGTGCGCTTAAGCTAGCGGATGGGTGTATTCACCGTCGAAAGGGGGGAGTCCAGCGTTACTGGCGCGTTGCTTGCGGACGCTGGCGGTGCGGACTGCGCATGTGAGGACGAGAGCGTGGATGCGGTGTTTCAGGGCGTACCGGTCCAGCCGTTATGCCGGCGCCTGCTGCGCTGCTCCCGGCCTGGGCGAGCGAGGCAGATAGCGCCGATGTGGTAGACGCGTTCGAGACCCGTGCTGCGAGCCTGGAGCTGCGCCTGTGTGCGCGTTCATTGTCGAGGGAGCGTGCGACGAAACGTTCCTCCGCCTCTGCGCCGAAGCTGGGGGTATCGGGGAGCGGGCGTTTGGCGCCTGCAGTAGGGTACGAGGGCGGCGGCGTAGCTGGGCGCGTCGGGTCATTCTCCTCGTACGAGGGGGCGTGCGGGGAAGGGGGAGGCAGCGTCTCGGCCTCATCCGGCACGTTTTGAGTTGGAGCCGGGAGTTCAACTTCCGGGTCCAGGTCTATGGGAGCGAATCGGTCTGCCGCGGCGTCAGTCCGGCGATTCGTGCTCCGTGTCGCAGTTCACGTACTTCCTTTGGGGAGGGCGCTCATTTTGGTGTTCTGGTTCGGGGCTTCTGCGTCGGCGGTGCGAGTAGCGAAGTGTTTGTGGGCGAATGACAGGTTTTTCTCGCAAGGGTTGAGACCCTATTTATGTTGATTCCTGTGTGCCTTATCTCCGGGGAGACACGTGTATTCCTATAGCTTCATGGGATCTAACATCTTCGAAGCTGATATGATGAGCTAATTTAAGGTACATGGGTGGTCTAGGCCAGGTATGTCGGCTTAGGAGAGGTAACTCTGGGCAGGTTTGTAGGTCTGCTCAGGATCTGGGCGGGTGTGAGGTGGTCTGTGCCTGCATCTGGGTTTTATGGAAGAGTTGGAGGCAGGTTTGGTCCCAGATCGGGTTCGGGAGGCAAGGTAGAAGCTGTGCTAAGCAGTGGTCCGATGCGGTCGGGCTGACAGATGCTGTGTGTTGCGATTGATGCCGCGCGTAAGGCTGTGCGCTTGGCGCTGGGCGCGTCGTCGTCGACGTGGTCGTTGTGCGTCTCTGCGGGTACGGGGCCGTTCGCGGTGCTGCTATGCGTATTCTCGTTGTGGGTCTGTGATATGTCTCGCTCTGGGCTGGGGGCTCGCGTGGACGGGGTATGGCAGCGTGCGCGTCTGGCGTTTTCGCCATGGGGTCTTGGGGGTTGCTCGTCTCTCGACAGCGTCCACGGTCTCGCGCTCGCACGGTATCGACTTAGATTCTTCGCGCGCCAGCTCTTGGGCGGTCCTTCTGCTTGACGGTGCCTTTTGGGCTCTTCCTCGCGATTGTGCGCGCGTCGGTTGCCGTTGGAGGGCTTCGCAGGTGGCTTGGGGCGTTTGAGGCAGTCTGCGGGCAGGCCGATGTTCTCGAGAGGTACTCGTGACCCCGCCAGGGGGTGCTCGCGAGGTTTTGTGCGTTGGGGGACGCGGCGCTGTGACGGCGCAAATCTGGACATGGTGGTCCGGGAGCAAGAGAGCTCCATCAACTCCTCCGCTTCCCCTGCTTCGGCAAGACGAATCGTATACTCGCCAGTCGTCGCAAGGACCATCTTCAGGACTGTGAGTGACAGACCGGTTGGTAGAAGAGAGTCGGGAGGAACCCCCCTGCCGTTAGACAGTGTTATACCGGATGGCGAGGTACATACGCTTCCTTCAAACAAACCCGGCGCTGCCATTCCAGTCTCTTTCATGATCACAGTCCGCGTGAATGAAAGGATTCTGATTAGTCCGGCCATGAATGTGGTATAAATGTACAACACCAAATACGACTTCGCGACACCGACGGGCGGACAGCGTTCAACATGATGACAAGAACGTTGAGTCGTACGAGAGACGGTCGACGTCGCGTCCACCACTCACAAAGCAGGGAACTGTTCAACAGAGAGAGCCAGGTAGTTGCAAGAATGGCGCGGTGTGCTTATCAGCGGCATGCTGTGGCCGTGAAGTTTGCTCAGTCGCTGAGCGAAGTATGCGAAGTTACTTGTAGGAAGGGATGTCGCCGATGTCGGTGACGAGTGGCCTCGGCGGGTCATGGTCAACAAGCGCCCCGACTTGTAACGGAGATCTTGAAGCGCAAATGGCGACAGAGCATGGAGGGGAAACAGTGTCGAAGACAGTGCAAGACGGAATGGAGTGGCCAAGCAAATGACAATTGGACGCGACGCGCGACGTGCCCGATACAGGGAGTCTCAGGGTAGGGCGGCCTCAATTGTCTGCGCGCCTACGCACGCGGATGTGTCCGTAATTGACCATGGTTGTGAGAGCGTCGTCCTGCCCAACAGCAAGGTCCACAAATTCGAGCATCGGTAATCGTCTCGCAAGTTCGTCAATCGCGCGCGCGAGTGGTATGCCGCCGACGAGCGAAGGAGTCGCCATAGCCAGCCTTCGCAGCTTGCGAAAGTCCGAGAACGCATCGCGGTAAGCGGGCCAGCCCCATTCACCCGTCAGCACGCCGCGCAGCGTCAGTTCCTCTACGTTCGGCGCAGCAGCAGCGAACGCCCGAAGTGCTGCGCCTGTGACGCCGCTCGCGACTTCCATGTGCGCGACGAACTTGATATCGAGCGAGCGTAGAGCGGCGACTGCGGACTTGGGTAGCGCCTCGAGTGACGCAATGATCATGTCCAAATCCCACACCCATGTCGCCAGGGATTGAACCGAACGCTGAGGCGACGCAAGGATAGACTGCGCAACATCCATGTCGCCGTCGAAGGAGCGCAACGCCAGCAACGCGTCGTCGGCGATGTGCGTGATACGCGGCGGGGTGATACCGCGGATGGTTAGATGCTCGAGACGCGTGTGACGCTCAAGGAAGGCGCACAGATCGGACATGGTCGACTCGTAGTAGCCCCACGAGAGGTTGAGCACGCGCAAACAGGGCCACGTGCGCTGGAACATCGTCTCGACCTGGATTGGGTAGACGAAGTCTTTCCGCATGTCGAGGTCCAGGTGTTCTAAACCAGGTGACAAGGCCTCGAGCGGGCTGAGCAAGTGCGAAGCAGAGAAGTCGAACGAGCCTCCTGAGCACAATTAGCTACGCTTTCGAGGCGACGATCAGTTGCGTACCAGACATGTTTGCAGATAGTGATAATCGGCGTAGGTTGGGTATACAGGCGAGCTGCGGACCGCGTCAGTAGAACATCCATATTGGTTGTACCACGCACTTGTGTCGTCCCGGTAAATGCGTTGTGTTGCACTTCAACCGATGCCAGCTTCGGGCAGTTCTCGCGAAGTGCTTCCCAAATCGATTCGCCCCACCCAAGGTCTGCGCCGCCGATACCACCAGGCAAGAGCACCTCGATCTTGAATCGTTCTAGAGGAGCACATGCGGGCGAACGAACAGCGCGAATTAGGAGAGTCTGCAGCTCCTCCCAATGTCTCGCAGTTGTAACCTCAGCGACGCCTAGTGCGCGTAGCTCGAGGGACTGGACTTTCAGAATGCGATGTGCTGCTGATGATTGGGGTTCTTGGCTCGTCAGGGCGAGCGCCAGGGAGCGTGCGCGCTGGATTCCGCGCGAGACACATTGGTGATAGAGTACAGGCTGAGCGACGGCTCTGAGCCAGCGCGAGGCGCGCGCGACATTCGAAATGTCAGATTGCGGCAGATAGTGGAGCACGTTCAGAACGACGTCGGCGTCGAGGTTGATCATCGCGCGTTATGAGTCCGAGAAGGTACGCGTTAGGGAGCAGTTGCGGCCGCCAGCTCCGACGCCCCTTCTTGGACCTTTATAATCTCCCCATTGCGAGTCAGTCGGCGAGGCTGTCCGTAGGGCTTTGTCCTCCCGCTGTCGACCAGGACGGGCTCCGTTCGCTGCGGGAGTTACATCCGGTCAGAACCCGGCGGAGGCAGTCGAGCCCGCTGTGCAGCGGCTTGCTTGAGGCAGTTCCATGCTCGCATTTCTCACATCTCACCCGATCTTGATATCACATTTTGTTCTCTGTATTACAGTGCACTCAGAATTTGACTCCGCCTGTCGGTAGTTAGTATTGCGTACACTGGAATCCAATCCACGCGTCTGAGGACTCCGTGAAGCTCTTAGGGTCCGTCTCACGCGGAGGAGAGAACACTGCTGCTGCCCCTATATCTCTTGTAGCTGAAGTAGAGAGAGTCTTACATCGATTGGCTGACGCAGCTCGGTAGAATGATCCAAACGAATGCCCTTGCATGTACTACGCCGCGACCACTGTACTCATACCACAGATCGTTCTAAACGCGGAAGAAGTAATCGCTTCTATAGTAGCGTGCCATGCTATAAGAGGGTGTACTGAGTTAACAGTTGCCGCGTACCCTCGCACTGAGGGTTCGGGACCCGACCATGATCCTCGTCAGTTGGATTCTGGCGCAAGCAAGGCACAAACCTGCACTGTATACACCGCCTACAGTAAGGACTGTCTACATCTATGACCTTGTCTTACTGATTCAAACCGTCCGCTGGGCCGTCGGACGAACTTCAGTTGTTGTGCTGGTCCGTGCGTCTGGGCGCTTCTTCTGCCGTATATAAGCCTTGCAATTCGCGTTCTGAGTTCCTTACCACTCTGGCCTTTTGGCTTAGATCAAGTGTAGTATCTGTTCTTTATAGTTTAACAACTATAACAGTCCCATTGGGACTCGTTTGTTGTTTTCTTATTTTTGCCGGCCTGTTTGGCGGACGCGAGCTTGCTCGCGCCGCCTTGCGCGATGACCTTGCCACTGCACTCCCGGCTTGTGTCGTCAGGGCATTTCTCTCCCCTCTTCGCTCCTTCGTGACATCGTCGTGGCCAGCGAGTTTCGCAGTGCGCCCGACGATATGACGAAAGACCGAACAGGATTTTCCGCGCACTCTTCCTTTTCTCACAACGGCTCGGCGTACTATAGTGCAATGCACAACGAGGTGGTCGAATAGGCAACAAGCTTTACTTGTACGGACAGGAGCGAAATGCAGTGGGCCTCCTTGAAGAAACATGAAGCAATTGTTCGGTGCTCGCTCCAGTGCAGGAGCCTGACTCGGAGCTCGAATGCGCGTAGACCATCCGCCGCGGTTGACATGGTCCCAGCGAAGAGGGTGTAATAATGCGCTGAGCGGGGCGGAGTAGATGCGCAGTGTCGGCGGACATACGCGCTGGACCCGTCTTCATCGTTGCGCGCCGCTTGATGGATGCAGCGAATGCTGACCAGCAGGCACTGAGGCAGGTATCCCGCTGTACGGCGATGGAATGCTTGTAGCCCACCCTGACCCTGACGGCCGAGGCGCTACATAAGAGTGGGCGGTGGAGCGAGCCACGCCAGCGCTGGCGATCGGTTTCGTTCATGGGTTACCGGGATACAGGCCTCGCGGGAGGCGAGACAGTAGGAACCTCGAAAGTGGGACGAAGCGTCGCGTTCACTTCGGAGAAGACTGAGTGCAGCATCTGCACATCCTCATCGTCGGCGAGGACCCAGTCCAGAGTCAGCGCCATGCGAGGCGCAAGATCGTACGCGCGCAGCATGTACAGTAGCAAGAGAACTTTGTGGGCCGGAAACCACACGGGCCTTCTTGTGAAGGAATTGGACTCGGAGACGAGGACAACGGAGAGACAGGTCCCGTCATTGGGCTTCGCGGCTGCGAGAATGTACCGCTCGAGCACGCCGTATTCCAGTTTGTTGACGGGGTGATGCTTCGACGGGTCGTAGTCGAAGAACCAATCGTCGTCTTGGGGTCCGCGAGCGTCCGACAGGCACACCTGCAGAGAGCGCACCGCCCGAAGGTGGTGCGTCACGGCGGGAGCAACGTACGCGAGGTGGCGCCAAGAGAGCTTCAAATGCGTGACCCTCGACGCAATAGATGATACGACGGCAGATAGGGGGTACAGCCCGAGCTGTACCTGCGCCAGAGGTACGTTGACGAACCTGCGCATGATACCACCAGGTGCGTCGAACTCGATTTCCATAACTTGTTCAAGGCCGGACCCTCGGTCGGGGTCAATCGTGAGGCCCGTATGGGGAGGCATAGCTTGAACGAACGACGCCGCACGCCGCTCGAAGAGCGCGGTGCCCAACAAATTCACAGTTATGATTGGAATCTGCCTGGTAATCGTGTCCGTGTCGCCCTGCGGAAGATTACTGTTATCCTGGCCGAGCAATTCTAGGCGATGCAGATATGGCAGTAATGTGGTCAAGTTCCCCGTTTCTGTATCGGTAAAGCGGACGCGCAAGCATGTAAGGTCGGCAAGGCCAGGGAAAATGCGTGCAACATTAGACAACGAAGTGCAGTGGCAACGTTCGATCGAAAGCCCTATGAGCGACGGGAAGATCGGACTACTGCTGTGCGTGATATTATAACCGTTGAGGACGACCGTCCGAAGTTTTGGGGCGTTTCCTCCGAGGAAGTTAGCAGGTAGCGATATCATTTCGCCCTGGGTTCGGCCAAGCCGAAGCAGGAGGAAGCGCAGTGAAGGAGCGGCCTGCTGGATTGCCCGACTGACCGCATCGTAAACACCGTTGGCGCGGCTCTCCAGATACAAATGGAGACTGGTAAGGCAACGAAAGGCGGAACCTAGGGACTGAACGATGTCCCGAGCTCCGGCGTCGTACAGGGCTTCGCGACCTTGTCGTCCACGGTAGACGACAAGAACGCTGAGGCGAATACCGCGCTCGAGCACATATTTTATACGCGAGCAGAATACCTCGACAGTGGGAGGAGGAGGCGATAGTCTGTCCGTATCCAGACGGAGATGCGCGTAAAACGAGGGGTGCCCAGTGGCCATCGCGCGCCAGCAGCGCGAGAGCTGTGCGCATCGTAGAACGTTTGGCTGCGTAAGACGAGAGAGTACGTCTGCGATGAGCTCAGGCGGCAGCACAAGCGCAGGATCCATGGACGGCACCAAGATGCGGGAGATGCCGTAACGAGTTGCTGAGTCAGCTATTCATCATCGGCACACGCTCGCCGGTGCTTGAGCGCTTGAGCTCGAGCCTCGACGTCCTCCTCTACCTGACCCATACTCGCCATCATGAGCAAGCGCGTCTTCATACTTGGTACAACCGGCTATATCGGTGGTAAGCTGCGCTCGTGGACGCTTCGATGCTGGTCACAGATTTGTCTGCTACATGTAGGTGCGGTACTCGTGCGAGTGAAGCGCTCGTTCCCAGACTGGCACTACACGGCACTGGTCCGTAATTCAAAGGATTTCAATGCAGTACAAGATGCTGGGGCAGACGATATCCTGCATGCAAGCCATAGCGACCTTGAGGTGCGGGAAGCCCATGCAGCAGATATTCGGAAGTACAGTGCTAAGCATCAGATATAGAAAGTTCAGGCTGCTGCGAGCAAGGCCGATATCGTGATCAATTGTGCAGACTCGGACGACTTACCGCTGACGAATGCAATTCTCGCTGGGCTTGAGGCTCATGGGGGACGACCGATCTTGGTCCATACAAGCGGGACGGGTGCGTCTCACTGTGTCCACTGATTGGCGTTGAAGCTTGAAGGACTGACCTTCTTGATCATTTCACTAGGTGTAATTCAAGACAAGGCTGAGGGCGAGTTCACGAAGTATGCCGAGAAGATCTGGAATGTGCGTCATTGTCTACAGACCTCGATGGATGTCTAAACGCCGTCTAGGACAATTCGGAAGAGGATATTAAAAGCATCGACAAAGACCAACCCCACCGCGAGATCGACTTGGCGTGCGTCGATGCACGCCGTTTTTGGGCGGGCTGGAGACTCATGTATCTTCACAGAATCTTTGCAGCTGACGAGGCCAAGAAGGTTAACGCATATATCATTGCGCCAGGTATGTGTTTCCGATTCGATTCGTTCCGGGTCCTCATCTTTAACGCAGCAACAATATACGGCATCGCAAACGGCCCCGTTCATCGCATCTCGCAACAGATTCCTACCGTCGTACGCACAAGTGTTCAGCTCGGAAAAGCCCTCTACGTTGGTCAGGGAAAGAACCTCTGGAACAACGTGCGATAGCTCCCAGCCCCGGTTGCGTATCACACTCTGCTCAAAAAAAATCTTCTGTACAGGTGCACATTGACGACTTGGTTGAATTGTACGACCTCGTTCTCAAGCGTGCGTTGTCAGGTGCGGACAACCATGCTTCACCGTACGCAAAATGGTACTTCGGGAGCATCGGAGAACACTGCTGGGGAGACGTCGACCGCGCCATCGGAAAGATTCTGTTCGAAAAGGGGCTCGTGCCGAACAAGGTCGCGGAGAGCGTCAAGTTCAGTGATATCAAGCATACTGCGCCATTGCTGAAGTGCGTCTTTATCCCTGATGCAAAGAGAGTGCTGAACTCTCTGCAGGTATGTTGCCACCAACTCTCGCAGCAAAGCCGATCGCGGCTTCGCGCTTGGATGGAAGCCGTCAGCACCAAGCCTCGAAGCGTCGCTCAAGGCAGATGTCGAGGCGACCCTGAAGGGACTGTAGTATTACTTGTACAACTAAGCCTGAGTGACGGCAAGGAGAATTAGCAGGCACTGTAGATACTGGCGTGGTCCTCACGCCCGCTGGCTCTTCTTGATCATGTCTGCAGCCTTCTCGGCGACTGCGTAGACTGAGGATGACTGGATCAAAATGATTTTAAGTGAGGTGTAAGCAGGACAGCGAAAGAGAACCACGTACGATGTGGGCTGAGATGGGCAGCGGGAATACACTCGCATCGACCACCCGCACATTGCTCGTCCCGTACACCTTCAGAGTTGTATCCACGACGCCGCCGAGCTCTTTCGGCAACATGACAATCGTGCCAACTTCGTGGTTATCGCTCTGCGCAACCCCACGCAACCAGTCTTCGACCTCGGCGTCTGTCTGCCTGTCGTTGCCTGGCTCGAACTCGCCGCCGTAGATAGAGAGCAATGGTGCAGTCTTGAGCATCTTGCGAGCTAGCTGCACGCCCTGGACATGAGCCGCGACGTCAATGGGATGGCTCCAATATCCCGGATCGACCGCTGCTGGAGTGTTCACGTCGTTGCTCGTTATGTGCACCCGACCGCGAGATAGAGGAGCATAGAACACGGCGTTGACGGTGCTGAAATTTGCATTCGGGGGCCTCTGCGCCGCGGGTGTAGGGCCCGAGTACCCCGGCTCGAAGTTGAGCTCCATGAGGAGCTGCTTGTTGCGGGCGTAGAGTGCAAGTGCGGCATTGTGTTGTGCTGCGATGCCCTTGGCGAGGGCGGAGTTGCCGTTTGCGAACTGTGTGGCGAAGAACGTGAGGTTGCCACGTGCTGCCGCGAGGAGTGGCGTGAGCTCCCCAGCCGAAAAGAGATTCGATGGTGCCGCTAATGAGAGTGAACGCGGCGCATTAGAGTAAAGACCTGGACACGCGCAGGTGAGTGAACCGTCACTTGCGCGATATAGTCCGTGACATACCGGTACGATTATGGAACCACTGCGCAAGTTGTTGCGCGGCGAAAGCGGGGTTTGATGCAAGCACATCTTTCGTGATACTAGAAATCCAGCATGAACTTCAAGCATAATGATGCACTCTCCACGAGAAAACTCACTTCACATGTACAGCAAAGGAGTTTGCCCACGAGTGCACATGATCTGAATAAAGGGGTCAGCTCGCTTCACGCATTGCCGTCATCAAGACCCACCGCTGAGATTCTCACCGACCGAAGGCAGTGAAACAACAGGTTTGACGCCGGCAGCCTTCAGAATCCTACAGTACCGTAACAGCGGAAGTAAGCCTCTCAAGAATCAAGATGAGCGCTCCATTGCGAAGTAGACGTACGTAGCATTCCCGACACCCGAGAGTTCGAGCACTTTCGGACTTCCCAGCGTTCCCGCAGAGACGATAACCTCGCGTTTAACAGAGACGACGTTGGTCGTCCCGCTATGATCGACATACTCGACACCGCCGGCCACCATGGCCACATTGCCAGCCTGCGACCCGTTCCATAGGATGCGCGTAACAGTAACGTTGGTCAGCACCGTGAAGTTAGGGCGCTTCGTGAACGGGGTGTAGTAGGCGCATGCAGCTGAGCACCTGGAGAGTCGTCAGCACAGGCACGGGCGCCCTCAACAAGTAATATCTCGAAAATCTACGCGTCAATCTGGCGCCTAGCTGTGAGCCCGGCCAGGATCCTCAGGGCACGCGCGACACTCACGGGGGTGGAGGTGGGGAACGCGGCCGAAACTCAAGATTCATGTTGTAATACTCACCGAGTATTGTTTGCGGGATCGAGTGTGTTAGACGCCAAAGCGACCGCATGCGCGTCGCCGTTTGTGAGATCTTTCCCTACGGGAATGCCCAGCTTCGCCGCGGCTGCGCGCCAGAGGTTGCTTTGCTCGAACTCGAAGTTTGGATATCCGACTTGAATCGGTCCTCCCGTACCGCGGAAGGGCAAGTCGAGCTTTGCGCCGTTGGCAATTTGGTAGGCGTCCGGCTGGTGGACGTGTTCGGATTTTCTGAAGTATGGGAGGAGGGCGTCGAAGGTCCAGGATGAGTCGTTGTTTAGCGTGCCCCAGGCGTCGTACTGTTCCTTCTGCGCTCGAGGCTATCATGATGAGAGAGATATGTTTGAATAACACCGCCAATAACGGAGGGAGGAAGGAGACGTACAAATATCATACCGTTAAGGACGGACGAGCCACCGAGCGCCTTACCGGCGTGTACGACGATCTGACGCCCGTTGAGGTTTGGCTGAGGTACGCTCGTGTACTGCCAGTCGAGGGCACCGCCGATGCTCTGCCCCGTCCCGATGAGCCCTGGCACGAACACCTGAGTTACACAACGTGTGAGCTTCCGAGTCAAGCGACCAAGAGAAACGTACCTCCTGTAATCCTTCTGCATTGGGTCCGGCCTCGAGAACAGCGACTGTGATGTGCGGGTCCTCGCTCAAACGATTCCCCACAGCGAGACCTATTAATAATGAGTTTAAGAACTGGAAGACGTCGAAAGAGCCGATGGAGACATACCTGCTGTGCCTCCTCCGATGACGACGTAGTCGTAAGAAGCCGCTAGAGCGAGTGTCGCGAATGACAGCAGTGCTGCGATGTTAGCCGACAAGTGCATCGTGAGTTGTCAGGATACCAAGAGCTAGGAATGTACGGGGCTATTGAGATGAAGCATTTATAGGTCCTGAGGAACAGCCATAATCCTCTCAGATGACGCCCGCGGGCGCTGAGGGTCTTGTTGAGTTCAAGTGTTAAAGGTCGTACAGTCTCTCGCCCAAACATCTCGGCATCCACGGTCCTGTTTGCCAACGCGGTGTACGATTGCTGTTATCCGCAGTTGTAGGTTGCAGGCAAGAGTGAAAGCAGTCGGCGCCTCGCGAGTTGTGTCTCCCGAGGGAATCTTGGGATACCGAGCGCTGCCAAGTATCACAGAGGTAATTAGCGCGTCATTATGTCCAGTATGGCGAGGTTGACGCCTTGAATGCCTCATTGCATTGTTGACTGCATGGTGAATGATGAAGCCGTGGAAGTACAGTAGTATAAGACCGTCATCTCGCCAAGACTTCAGCGAGCAACAGTCTCAGCGATGGGAAATTGCCTACTTTCCTAGCACGAGGACGAGGTCGAGACAATCTTAAAGCTGGTGGAAAGAAGTCCCGTGGAGCGTAGCCCGAGTTCTGCGAACCACAACCGACATATGGAGAAGCACAGAGGTCTCTGGCTGGTTCATTGAGGTGAATGACGAAGTTGCAGCATTTGCAGAGAGTTACAGAGTTGGGTTGCTAGGACGTCGGGGCGGGCACGGCGCGAGAGGAGGCCGAAAGCAACGAGGCGAGATGGGTAGCGTGCTGCTAATAAGACGAGCTGTAGCCTGATTTGAGCACGCGAGAACCTCGAGGCCATCTCTGACGATGACTACTCTGGCGAGTGGGAGTCGTGTGAAATCGCAGCAAGTTGAGCGGAAGGCAAGCGTCGGCAAACACGCTCAATCGCAATCTCTGTCCGCCGTGCTCTGGGCGACGCGCTCCATGTCCTACCAGACACCAGGCAAGCCGCGCACCTCCGGCATCCCCGCCCCGGGCGGCGCGCGCTCGTCGGGCATCCCGACGCCCGGCGCGACCAGACCGCGCTCGCTCACGGCCTCGTCGTCAGGCGGCGGCGGCGGCGCGCCCGCTCCAACCGCAAAGCAACACGACATGGGCGCGCTCACCGACGCCATACGCGCCAACGACCCCTCGCATCACAGAACGACCAAGCAGCCGGACTCGCCGGCGTCGTCGACGGCCTCGGGCCCGCGACGCTCGGCGGGTGGCTGGCTGCAGACCCCTGCCGCCGGCGCACGACCGTCGTCGGCGGCCTCGTCGGTCGCGTCGGCCAAGTCGACCAGCCCGCGCACCTCAGAGGCCGGATTCCCGCCACCCACGACGCCGTCAACAGCGCGCCAGCCTCGCCTGTCGACCACCACCCCTACGTACAAAACTCCCTCATACGCCCCCCGCGCCTCCACTGCATCTTCCAGACCAGCCAGCAGACTCTCTGAGGCCGGTGGACGCGCTCCGAGTCGCGCAGACCGCGGGTTCGAGGTCGGCGACATGGTTCGCATCGAATCTATCGGCATGGAGGGCACCCTCCGCTTCGTCGGCGAAATCCAGGGCAAGCCAGGCTCCTGGGCCGGCGTCGAGCTCGGTGGCGGCTTTGCTGGACGCGGCAAGAACGACGGCTCAGTCAATGGGTGCGCTCGCCGTCGCGTCGGTCTGATTTTTTCCCTGACGTGATCACCAACTAGCGTATCATACTTCTCGTGCCCGCCCAAGTGCGGCGTCTTCGTCGCCACCAACAAGCTCTCCCCTCCGACCATGGGCGCGATACGCCCTCCGTCTGTCGCGTCATCGCGTGGCGGACGCGTGACCCCTGCTTTGTCTACAGGTCGTGTCACGCCTTCGCCCGCTCCTCGCACACCCAAATTCGCTACGCCAGCTGCACCGCGTCAAAGCTTGACTTCTCGCGCTGGAGTAACACCGAAAGCTCCTACGGCCGCCGATTCAAAGTACACCGCCGGTTCTCGCGCGAGCAAGTACGCGGGAATGACAGCACGACAGCTCGCAGCGCGTCAGGACGAGAATCGCGCGACGAGCCCAACTGCGGGAGTATATACGACTCCAAAGGCCACCATGACGCGTCCCTCGTTTGGCGGGTTCAAGGTGCCTGGCATGGTCGTCCCGTCGCCTGTGGCAGGACAAACGCCCAAGCCAGCCTCCAGGCGCACCGATATGCCGCCACCCGCATCCCCTGCCTTCACTGGTCGCTCGGTCAGCAATTTCGAGAAACCTGCAACGCCGACTAGCAGCGAGGCGACCGCAGTGGACGACGGTGCACCAGATTCCAACGCCCTTGCCGCAGCCAACAAGGCCCTCCAGGAGAAGATCGCCGCGCTCACCGCGAGCGTTGGTCGTGCGCCAACTCCAGCTCGTGCGCAGACTCCCCAGGTGGACCCCCGACTGGAGAAACTCGATGCTGAGAATGCACGGCTGACAGCTGCGCTTGCTGCCCTCCAGGCAGAGAAAGACGCGTCGGGGAAGCGCATGACAGAGCTCGAGGGATCCCTCAAAACCGCGGAACGCTCACTTGCAGAGCGTACGACCAAGGTCGAAGCACTCGAACGCGCAGCTGGTGCAGCGCAGGCGGACGTGGACAAGGCGCGGGCGGATGGAGAAGCGAAAGCACGCGACCTACAAGGACGCCTGGAACACCAGGAGGCGCTCGTTGCGAGTTTGCGGACCGCCCTTGAGACGACTGAGGGGCGAGCTGGCCAGAGCGACGCACTCGTCGACGCGAAGCAGACAGAGATCACTTTGCTCGAGGCGAGAATCGAGCGGAGCACGCGTGAATGGGAGGAAGAGCGCAAAGACCTGAATGCGCACGTCGAGGAGTTACGGCTCGCAGGACAGGTACGCCCACCGCTGACTCTAACCGCCACTTCGCTCACACCGCATACACACAGGAAACCATCGCACTGTACGAAGAGCGGCTCAGCGCGTCTGAGCAGCAGAAGTACGACCTGGAAGACATGCTCGAGGCTCTCAACGCCAAGCTCAAGGAGGCCGAGTCCTCCAAACCCGCGCCTGTCCTCTCTGCCGAAGCGCGCACCACCGCCGCGGAGATTGACAACGAGACGCTGCGCGAGCAGGCCGTGCACCTGCAGCAGAAGATCGCCGCGCTCGAGGACCAGCTCGAGGAGGCGCAGGCCGCATTCGACCGCGAGGAGAGCGCGATGCGCACGCGCGTCGCGAAGTACAAAGAGGCGGACGAGCGCGTGAAGCGCGACTCAGACACCGTCAAAGCCGAACGCGACGCCGCGAGGAGAGATGAAGCGGCGTTGCGCCAGCGTGTGGCTGAACTCGAGGAGGCCCTCCGAGAGAATGGAGTCGCGCTGGAGAACGCGAGGGCGGATGTCGAAGGCTTGCGTTTGGAGATCGCGGTACGTATTGTGCGCTTGTGGCAGCGTCGAAAGGAAGCTTACTTAGTGCCTCCTGTTGTTAGAACCTCGAAGGCAGCATACAGCATGCGAACGGCGAGACCGCACCGTCGCGCGTGGACGAGGCGCGCAAGGCCGAGCGCGCACGCGCACAAGAGGAACTTGCAAGCCTCCGCGATATGCTCGAGGCCACGCGTGCAAGCAAACGCGAACTACACGAGCAATTCGAGACCATCACTCGCGAGCGTGATGAGGCGGTACGTGACCGCGATGCTCTCAAATCCGAGGTCAGCACCCTTCATACACTCATCCAACACCGCGGGTTGACAAATCCTGTTAATGATACAGCGCGGCTCCAGCATCGACTCGACGGGTACTATCGATGAGTTGCGGCAGAGCTTGGAGGAACGCGCCTCTGAGCTGGAGAAGTTGCGGAAGACTGCAAACCGCGACCGGCCCCTCACGCCTGCGAGCCCGATAGATGGCGAGTTCCTGAGAGTAGACGGAGCCATGACACCGCGGACATCGAGCAAGCATGATCGGGAAGAAATCGCAGGACTCAAGTGCGTCGGTTTACCTGGCCGCACGTTCCTATTGCTGATACCTAAGGCTCGTTTCTACAGGCATATCGTGCAGCAGCTCACAAAGGACAACGTCACTTCGCAGTCGCAAATCCGCTTGCTCGAAACTGAGAACAAGATGCTCCTGTCCGAAACAGAGGAGCTCCGCGACGTACGCTCACCATGTTCCCGCGATCCTCGTTCTGTATTCACCGATACCCGTAAAACAGGCCATCAAGCAGCTCGAAGCCACTGTCGAGGAGAGCATTCTTCGTGAAGAGCGCGCACTCAGCGGCGAGATCGAAGCGCTGGAGGCGAAGTCCTCGGAGGTCGATTTGCCTACCGATGTTGCCGAGTTGCAACGGGCATTGCAAGAGCTGCGTGTCAAGTTCGATGTACGTTCGGGAGTCCTCCCATCTTTCTTGCTGCTAACGTCACGTAGACGGAAGTGGATGCTCTGAAGAAGAAGTTGGCAACGCAGGAACAGACGAGCGCTCGCACAATCCGCGACGTGAGTGTTCTTGGGCCCTGCAGTTACCGCGTCCTACTGACAAGAAACTGCTTAGCTGAACAAGGAGTTGAGTGAGCTCGAGAGCTTGATCGAGTCCAAGATCTACCGCGAGGACGACCTGGAACGCGAGATTGAGCGGCTCAAGTCGAAGCTCGAACGGGGATCGCACAAATCGTCATCCTCCCGTCCTTCCACTATCATCGAACCGACGGCGTCTGCGTCTTCCACTGCAGCTCCAGCCGCCGCGTCAAGCGAGGCTGTGTGCGAGATCTGCGACCAGCCTGGTCACGATATCTTCACGTGCCCTGTTCTCAAAGACGAGCCCAGCTCTGCGGGTGGCCAGTCGCGCTCCGGGACTGACGGCGACCCGTCGAACCTGTGGTGCGAAGACTGCGAGTCTCACGGCCACGTTGCGTCCGAGTGTCCACATTCCCTCGATGTATTCTGATCGGTGACCTCCCTGTCTTGTCGACATCTACGCCATGTCCTTCCGTGCCGTTGCATGCACCATCGTCCTCTGTCCTTACGCTCTCTCTGCACCGTTCAGCTTTCGCGTCACTTAGTTCTTGCCGTCCTTGTCCCACTTGCACGTCTACGCCGCATCTTCGCTTCATCAATGACTCCGTTGCAAGTATTGGATTTTTTACGTTGCTCTATTTCATCTTTGACCTGCATGTCGCCTCTCTCTCTCCCTCCCTCTCTCTTCTCTCGTCCCTCTCGGTCAATGGAATGGAGCTTATTATGGTCTACACGTTCCATCGGCCGCGGAATTTTATAGCCTCTCCGGTCATCGGGGACGAACGGCCTAGGCGATGTCAGCGCGTCCTTACGAAGCGAGGCACACGGGCTGCTGAGAAACCCCGGGGAATGGCAAGGGCCTGTTCCAGGCCTGTTCATCAATCGCAGGCAAATCGCACGTCTTGGCAAATCGGGGAGTGACTTTTAGTCAACATGCGGAGGGAGGCCCCGCCACTGACAAATCTAGCAACCCTTGCACGAAGTACTTTTTAGTAAAAACATCCAGACACGTATGTCGTTTTTCATTCTTCATACAGCTCAAGACTGACCTTTTCGCGGGCCTTGCACAGAGATTTGTCCACGATCCCATGTTTGAGGTGAATGCCCATCGCATCACAATCATTTGACCGTCGATCTCGCTCGCGGCGTTGTGGCCACAGAATTGAAATTTACGCCGCATTCTTCTTGCATTTGAAGAAGGACCGCGACTTTTCCCCGTCTTCCTCTTTTCTTTTTCACCGCCTGTCCCCATGTCGTCGAGCGATTCCGTCCATTCCAAGGAGAAAGCGTCCTCTGTGGACAAGGAGGCTGGCGTGATCGTGACCGTCGCAAACCCCACAGACGAGTATGACGCTACGTACATCAAGAAGACTATGTGAGTGAACGTTGAACTCTCCTGACGTTGTGACTAGTCTTTCTCATATCACTCATAGACGGAAGGTCGACTACCGGCTCCTCCCCATCCTCGGTGCCCTGTATGCTTTCAGCTTGATCGGTGCGTAGTGCTCCCATGTCACAGTATCTTTCACTGACACATACGTAGACCGCTCCAATCTCAGCCTCGCACGCGTTGTTGGTGCCGAAGTCGAACTCAAGTTGAATGTCGGTGATCGTTACTCCATCTCGACGTTGTTATTCTTCATCCCAGTACGTCCTCGATAACAGTATATCTTCCAGAAGTTGACGCAATTCCAGTACATCCTGCTGGAGATACCTGCTAACCTTCGTGAGCTCAACTGAGCGCTCGCCCATCTGTAGATGAACGATGCTGACATGCCGCTTCCTACAGTCATGCGCAAGTTCGTTCCACTCTTTGTTTGGCTGTCTTCATTTATGTTTACCTGTGCTCTAGAGTGGGACCTCGTTTATGGCTTGGATCGATCGCGTTTGTTTGGGGTTCCACAATGACTGGAATGGGCTTCGTCAAATCCTGGCAAGCGCTCGCAGGTTGCAGAGTCGTTCTTGGCGCATGCGAGGCAGGATTCTTCCCTGGTACGCCTCTTCACTGTGTCGTTGAGCCGGCGAAGTCCACTTACGCTTTCTTCAGGATGCGTGTACCTCATCAGCACGTGGTATGTACGTGAGGAGGTTCAGACGCGTCTTGCGATTTTCTATCTTCTGTACGTCGCTCTCACACAGCAACGTCAGCATGGACGCTGATAGTCGAACAGTTCCAACATTGTTGCCGGATTCACACCCATTTTCGCATATGGCGTCTCCACAATCGGCGTCGCCGCAGGCCTCTATGCGTGGCGCTGGATTTTCGTCAGTAGACGCCACCGCTTTAGCATCTCAGTCGCTGACCTTCCAGTAGATCATCTCCGGCCTTCTCACCGTCTTCTTTGCCCTCATTTCGTACTTCCGTGAGCAACGTTTTCTCGCATGACCTTACTTTGGACTGATAATTGACTATGGCTCAGTGATCGTGGACTTGTATGTCATTCTGGCGCTTTCTCCATACTATGACTGACCTTGCGATCCAGCCCCGACAAGGCACGTTTCCTCGACGAGAAGCAGAAGACCCTTGTCCGCGATCGCATCGAGTACGACCGCGGAGATGCCGCCCCGGATACGCTCACGTTTGCCAAGTGCCTTACGTACGCTAAGGACCTCAAGATCTGGGCGTTTGCTTATCTCTTCTGCGCGTAAGTCGATTGCATTGACCGTGAAGATCTGATTGCTGACTGAGGCATTGCAGGACGACTGTCCCGTCCTACGTATGCGCCTTTCCGCGGCTATAGTATCATGCTCACGAACTGAACGCTGCTCAAGGCTATGTCGTTCTTCCTGCCCGTCATTCTCGCTGGTATGGGATACAACATTCGTGACACTCAGCTACTGGTGAGTCCACGAGTCCCTCGTACCGCCTCACTGCCGTTGCTGACGGAATCTCTAAGGCCGCTCCGCCTTATGTCGCTGCGACGTTCTTTGGTCTCACCGCGGCGTACTTGGCGGACCGCACGAGGATGCGCGGACCGTTTATCATCGGCCAAGGCCTGGTCGTCATCATTGGTCTCAGCATGACGGTACGCTCAAAATCGCATTCTCTCTCTCTGGGAGAAATGCTTAAGAACAAGGGCAGGCATTCGCAAAGGGTAACGGCCCTCGTTACGGCGGCACTTTCCTGACGCTCTGCGGCACCTCGGCCAATGTCCCTGCCGTACTCGCATTCCAGAGCAACAACATCGTCGGCCAGGCGAAGAAGTCGTTTGCGAGCGCCGTAGTCATCGGTGCCGGCGGTCTCGGTGGTATCATTGCCAGTGTTGCGTTCCGCGAGCATGTACGTCTTCCTTTCAGATGCTCTGCAAACGCCGGCGGGCTCTGACACTTCCTGCAGGATGCTCCGCACTACACGCCTGGACTGTGGACAGGCGTTGCGTTTATCATCGTGCAGATCATCGTCACCGCGTCGCTGTCTCTGCACTTTGCGCGTCGGAACGCGCAGGTGCGGAAGGGAGAGGGCGAGAAGATCGAGGGACAGGAGGGTTTCCTTTACACGTTGTAGTCCAACAAAAGACCGTCATGGTCTCCACACCCTTCATTTACTCTTACTTTCATCAAGTTAATCGCTTTGTGCTACCTTTAGACAAACAAGAGCTACATACATGATTTATTCATTTCCAGCCGTACTAACACTCGGGCTTACTAAGAGTCGAGAAAAAGTGGTTAAAGGTACATAGTAGTACTACATGCAAACTTTTATCTGAGTAAGAGAGTTGTATGTCAAGTAATCGCACATTGGTGTCGTCGTAGGTCTAATCATCTCGGCATCCACGGATCGAGAGCGAACAATGCAAGTCCCGTACACGCTGCACCATCTCCGGCAAAGGCTCATCCCAATGGTTCCAATTACGTGGCGGACCCGTAGGATTCTCCTCCTCGAAACGAAGGAGCTCGACAAGGGGTTCCGGAAGTCGTCGACGGCCTGCAACTGCTCTATGCAGCCGATTCGGATTGCCACCCCAATCGTTGAAGCTCGCGAGTCGGACCACGCTCGTTTGTGTACCTTTCGCGCGCTGGAATTGCCAGTTCTGTTGAGGGGCGAAGGCGCTGTAGCCTGTACGGCACGAGACGCGGGATTTGACGTGCCATATCTCGTCCCGCGGGAGTGCCTCCGCGTTCGTTACGAGCTCTTGGATGAGCGTATAATCCTCCTCGTGCAGGCGTACGACTTCTCCTTTCCCATCGACGAGTAATCCTCCGTCGAATAAAGCGAACCCGAAGCCTTCCGGTTGGGCCATTGCAGAGTACAGCACTGCGATGTGCAGATCCTCCACCTTGGGTTGGAAGATGTCGGCTGGCGTCGTACGGTTGTGCCACCCCTCGAGTTGGCGGGAGAGTGTGTATGTGTAGGGCCCGTACTCGAGCAGATCTTTCCACCACATTACGGTGTCGTACCACGAGGGGACGCTGCAGAACGTGTACCAGACGACCCACGCCGCGAGGAGTACTCGAGCGAGCGGCCACAATCTACGTCGCATACAAGCTTTGGCGGCGTCGTACCGATGCGTC
Organism: Exidia glandulosa HHB12029; assembly: GCA_001632375.1. Taxonomy (NCBI): domain Eukaryota; kingdom Fungi; phylum Basidiomycota; class Agaricomycetes; order Auriculariales; family Exidiaceae; genus Exidia; species Exidia glandulosa. The sequence continues at coordinate 64,217 of KV426330.1, forward strand.
CATGCATCTCGAGAGTCGAGTATGAGACGTAGAGATTCAGACTTGTCCTTGTCCATGAACAGCAACGTGTCGGGAGGCAAGGTGCAAACTTGCGCAGCAGTCGTTGACAGCTCTCTGTTAGGGGCCGCCGGCGCTGCTTACGGGCCCCTTTCCGCTCCAGCTCCAAATAGCAGAGAAATGAAAATGGAGAAATAGACGTAGGTTGCTGTATAGTAGCACTAGGCTAAGGGGAGAGGGAGAGACTATTATGATACAGTGGGCGCTCCAGTCGATACAAGGTTGCAAGCAATCAAGAAGAGTTCAAGATAAAGATCGAGACGTCGCGGTGTCCGTCATGGCATAGCGTGTCGTATCGTATGAGCGTCGGGACTAGTCTGCGCGGCGATAGAACATGTCAGCGCCCATGAAGTCGCGCGCGTGGGCGCGCTTGGCCTTCTGGGTCGACCCCTTGGGCCTGCACGTCGCCTTCGCCTTCGAGCCGCCCGTCGTCGCCGTCGCGCTGGGCGCCTCAGTCGAAGCAGAGCCAGAGCCGCCAGGCGTATCGCCCTCACTAACGATCCTCACACAATTCCCAAACCCGCCCTTACTCTGCAACACAAGCGTGCAGGTCCCATCGCCACACGGCAGTCCACCCGGAATCTTCACGACGATCGTATCCTGTCCGTTGGCCTCTTTCGGCGCCTCCTCGCCATTCTGGACGATCTCCAACGGATTCTGGAACGACCCGTCTTCGCCGGTGAGCGAGAGCGCGGCGTTGAAGAACGTCGAGCCGTCTTTGCCGGGGTTGAAGTGTTTCGCGATAAGCGTGACGGTGCCGTCTGCCGCGACGGGCGCGGCGCCGACGGGGCCTTTGTAGTCCGGGCACGAGTCGAGGTTCTTGGGGCGTACGGCCTGGCTGCGTTGGATTTTGTCTGCGTCCGCTTGGGAGACGGCAATCGCGGCGTGTCCGAGCGCGGACGAGAAGAGGGAGCAAAAGAGCGTGGCGGCGAGGAGGAGCTTGGGCGTGCAGAACATCGCTGATGTAGAACGGCGAGACTGGCTCGAAAGGCGTGTGTGCTCTACACCGCGTTATTAATACGCAGTCAGAGAGTTGTAGAGCGACGCACAGAGGTGAAGAATTAAGAGACGGTAAGGCAGCGCGTTAACCAACCAGTGGCGTGAAAAGGTCGTGAAAGAGAGGTCGAGACGAGAACGCGAGCCCGAGACCGGAGAGGACGATGAGGAAACCTCATTTCACGCGGACAGAACGAAGCTCTTTATACCCAAAGCGCGATGTGCCCAAAAGAACAATGGGTGTCGACCGAACAATGAGCTGACCGCGTGTTCCAACTCCGCTTTGACGTTCGTTGTTCTTATTGTCGTCAAGCACTTTTCAGGGCCAAGACCGATGCTCAGCGCGATGCGCATGGCAACGTCAGCGGGGAAGCGACGTGTCGACGTCGCCGACGTCGCGAACACAATAGTGTCGACAGTCTTGCGCCGTGCTGACAAAGTCAACGTCAACGTGCGAGCAGATCACTCGGTCTAGATTCCCACTGGCAGCAGATCTGCAGTACAACGTCAAAGTCATTCCTCGTCGTCTTCGTCATCCTCCGCGTCTTCCTCGACATCGCGATCACAATACGAGTAAGTTAGCCTCGACAGTCTTGCGCCGTGCTGGCAAACGTCAACGTCCGAGCAGATTGCGCGGTCTAGATTCACAGCAGATCTGCAGTACACCGTCAACGGTCTAATCCTCGTCGTCCTCGTCCTCGTCCTCGTCTTCCTCGTCCCCTCCCCACGCCTCGTCCAACCGATCCAGCTTCTCGCCCTTGAGCGTCTCTGCAAGGAAGGAACAAGTGTCAGAACCATAATACCAAAGAAACAGAGACACGCACCGTCCGCGGCGACTTCGTACCCAGGTTGCGTAAAACACTGCGTCAACTGCGCTTTCTCACCCACGCACGTCCGCGCGCCGAGTATACATCCCTCGATCTTCGCACTGTAAAAAAAAACCCTTGCGTCAGATCACCTCCACCAGAACTGCAGCTGGGGACGCACCCGTCTTTGATGACACAGTGATCCATGATGACGCTGCTGTTAATGCGCACGTTCTTCCCGATGGTACAGTGCGCGCCGATGGAGCTTTGTTTGACGGTACTGCGCTCGGCGATACGCGTGGAAGCGCCGATTAGGACGCCTGTGGCTGCGATTTGGGCTTTGGAGTCGACACCGGCGGTGTCGGCGGAGGGTGTGAAGGATGCAGTAGCCAGCGCCTGTACAGTACAATAACGGGTTGAGGTTAACGTGAGGTAGGGGGAGACGAAGACGTACAGCGCGGTTGGCGTCCATTAACGCGGTAAGGTTGTTCACGCGCACCGCGACGCCCTTGGATAACGCGTGCACCACAATCGCGCAGCGCAAACTCCCATCATGCGTCTCTCCATCTCTCACCCCTCCCCCTAACGGACTCGCTGCGCGACTACTCGGTTCGCTCCTCCCTCCTCCCACAGCGACGTTCCGCGCATGCAGCATGTGGCTTGTAGAATGTTCCAACGTCGCGCGTGCGGCGCGGGGCATAGCGCCGAGGACGTGTTGCCATTGCTTACGCCGTTGAGGCCGATGTTGAATCTCTACGAGCCACGGAACGAAATCCGCGCGGATACTTTGGAATCTGTGTGCCGAGAGCGTATCCAGCACCGCGCGACGACACACATATACGTGCGCGTCGCTTAGATGCGTCGTAAGGCGCGCGCGGGGATGGGACCAGAGCGTCGCCATGCGCACGTCGACTTCGCCCTCGGGATCGTCGGAGCCGTCGTCGTTGATTTGCAGGAGGGTTTCGGTGGTGGGGTCGTACAGCACGACGGGCGGGTCTTCGAGTGGGTCGCCGGGGACGAGGGAGGCGCGGTCTGAGGGAACTTCGTGGAATAGGGAGGCGAGGATGAGGCCGTCTGTGTCCATGCGGAACTTGTCGAGCAGGGCGGAGAGCGGGAGCGAGGGCGGGGGGACAAGGTCGCATGGGAGGATGATAAAGTCCGTCTTTGTGACGCGTGAGTTACGACCTTGCAATGGGATTGCGCGAGACGCACGGTGATTTTATTTGCGAACTCCTTGAGAACGGTGCATGAGCCTTTCGACGGGTCGGTCCTGTACGCGTCTGGGAAAGTGTGGGTGGTGATTGCGAGCGTCGGGAAGGCTGACGATGACGCGTCGCTAGAGAGGTAGTTGGATATGGCGTTCGCGTGCGACTCGGGGCACAGCAGGAGCACGTCTGTCGCGTTTTCAGCCTGTCGTCCAAGTTTCAAGGAAATCTGAGCACTTACCAGTGACGCCCGCTTCTTCCAGCCATGTCAGAGGGAACGATATCAAAGGCTTGTTCGCGATGGGCAAGAGAGCTTTCGGGGACGGCTCGTCGACCGTGTTGGACGTGAGCGGTCTCAGCCTGCGCGCGTCAGCTTGTCGGTCGCGAGTGGGGCGTACTGGGGACTTACTCCTCGCCAAAACCGACGATGAGGACAGCGAGGAACTCTGTGGGCCCCGCTGCGGACGACGACGACGCGGTGAAGTTCATTTGCGGCCGAGTCATGTCGTGACGCGCGTCAAAGCCCAAATCCGTTCCGTCTTCCGGGCACACAAGCCACCTGGGCGATCGCGATGAGCACGCCATCCAGCTCGACGCTCCTTGCTCAATGGCCACCAACATCACTTTTCACCCAGGCATGCTCAACGCGTTCTCGACGTCCATATCTCTATACTGATACTGTTTTGCAGGCGCTGTGGACAACGCCGAGCGCGCGACGTTGCTCGGTCAGCGCGGGTTGACTATCTGGCTCACGGGCCTCAGCGCGAGTGGAAAGGTGCGCGTTCTAAATCTACTCTGGTTGCAATCGCGCGCCGCTGATGTCTCGCGTAGTCGACGATAGCGACGGCGCTGGAGCAACATCTCCTCCACCTGCGTAAATTCGCGTACCGTCTCGACGGCGACAACATCCGCTTCGGGCTGAACAAGGATCTTGGGTTCTCAGAGCACGACCGCAACGAGAACATCCGTCGTATCGGCGAGGTTCGTCCCATTTCTTCCCCCAGCACGTCTCATGCTAAGTACATTGCAGGTAGCAAAGCTCTTCGCGGACGCCTCAGCGATCGCCATCACCGCCTTCATCTCGCCATACCGCGCAGACCGTCTCCTCGCGCGCTCGTTGCACAACACGGGCGAAATCCCGTTCGTAGAAGTGTTCGTCGACGCGCCTCTCGAGGTCGTCGAACAGCGCGATCCTAAGGGCCTTTACAAGCGTGCACGTGCGGGAGAGATTAAAGGTGCACCAGCTCCTGTTGGCGTTAGATGGAGGAGGAGAGCTGACGCCTCTGGATACAAAGAGTTCACAGGTATATCCGCGCCGTATGAGGCTCCGGAGAGTCCGGAGATACATATTCGCACGGACGAGAAGAGCGTCGAAGAGAGCGTTAAGGCTATCGTTGAGTATCTCCAGGAGAAGAAGTACATATAGACATGGGGGATGTACAATTGTACACATTTGACTGTTTTGCTGCAGAGTACATGCATGCGCTACGCCGGCTGAGTGTACTTATGACAGGATAGGATCGCACGGACTATATGCCTAGTTCTAGAAAGCACCATAAGTGATAGTTCGCAGTTAGCTTTCCAAGGGATGCGTAATTACGATTTGGAACCGCCAGATGCACGACCGTGGGGTTGCCCCATAAATTTGGGATCGATTGTCATCCCAATCGTCAAAGTCAGCAACGGAGACGTCGACTAACAAAAAGGCGGGACGGTCGTCGCGCGGCAATTTGCGCAACTCTTTCTCGAACCAGCATGACTCTGGACCCCACATCTCGATTGCCGCCTGAACTCGTCACTATTGTGCTCGATTGGCTTGGTCAACCAGACGTTCTGCGCGCGGCGCGCATCTCGCGGCGCTGGCGCGCGATCGCTACCGGGCACCCGTCGTTCTACGCCTATCTTGTGCTCCAGAGTCAATACGCACGCCTTGACTCATCTTGCTTCGACGTCGGGTATGCTGTGGGGCGCAATGTGCGCATCAATATCCGCGTGGCGCTTGGTTACGTGGACGACTGGGCTTTGCAAGTACTGCGTTCGCTTCGCCAGGCGTGTCATTTGATAATTCGTATGGATATTGCCGCACATAGCGTGACTCAAGGTTCAGTCGGAGTAGCCCTATATGACCTGCTACAGCAGCCATTGCCGTTACTCGAAGCCATGGACCTTCAGCACATGCTCGCCGGCACGTCTCCGCTCTCCACGAACTTTCTCTGCGGAAAATCAAACTTGCGCATGCTTAGCCTCAGCGGTTGGAATCTCGAGCTGTTCGCACCGAGTGTGTTATACGCGCTCCCACGTCTACGCACACTTGTCATCAAACACACTTGCTGATCTTCTGGATATCGCGACAAGGTTTCCCAGTCTGGTCGAGCTCTCATGTCTGTGCACAAAGTTTACTCCTACAGACATCGTGGGACTTCACGTACTGTTCCCGAGCTTGAAACATCTGCACGTTGATCGAAACCCTTACGATTCTCGCCTCCCCTGGACAAGTGCGGAACAGACGGCGCTCATTCCTTCTCTTACCATAGAACTCCCAATCGATCAGCTTGCGTTCAAAGAGGTCGCACTCCCTCTGATTCGGTGCATCCAGGCCCCCGCGCGGTTGGACTTAACCCAGTCCACTTCCGGATATGACCATGAACTTCGCATCGAAGGTGGTGGTTTCGAACGGACCTTCATCCGCGCACTGTGCCTCGATTACGAACTCTATGGGCTTGGCCTCGAAGGGCTTATCGCCCCTATTGGGGAGCGCATCACCCACATCTGTGTCAACTGGCTGTGCCTGCGCTACTATGTTAATCCGACTTCGTCACTCGGGCTGACCGCTGTGCGTCGGATGGAAGTGGACTTGACGGGCCTCGTCCGCAAGCGGGACAGCATATTTGACTACGACGTGCATCGCCGTCATACTACTACTGCCGCTATCGACATCGAATGGTTCGACCTAGACGCTTCGTCCTTTCAAGATACTATGCCCCGGAATAAGGGCGACACGAGTTCCATCGACTTCGTTCTCTCCGAGTCGTCGCCGACGGGAAAGCCCATTTGGCTTCCTGCGCCTAAGGTGCTCGCGCTCGCGCAGCGGTTGGGATTACACCACCTTGCGCGGAACATTAATCTCGTTTTGGTACATGGAGTGGTGATAGAGCTTGAGGATGTGGCGTTGTTGCTTACGGTGTTTATTGACGTGACGAATAGCTGTGCTTGCACTGATTGTGAGTGACGACTCTTCCTGCCTGCTGATGGACGTCGCTAACTCTGAATCCGTTCTCTCAGGTATTCACGAGGACTACACGATCCCCGTCTGAATGTTTCACATCACTCTATAATTCATCATCCTCCTACACAGTAAAGTGCGAACATCAAGAGTCTGGATGGTAAGAAAAAAGTTGCGTCTATAAGGAGTACGAGTCGGCAATGGAGCTTTCATGGTGTGGGGTCAGCGTGCACCGTCAACCCCATTGCCTGCGATGCACTACTCGATGGCCCGTCTTGACCGTCAATCCCGTCTCCTATCGCAGGCTGAGTGGTATCTAGGCATATGGCCAGATTACCGCACTCGATGCATCGACTGTAGGACCTTCTCATGCTGTCAATCACGGCGACAACATCGGGTCCAGCGAGATAATCCTCTGCTAGCAGCGCCGATCGCAGGCTTCCCACCCAGTCGGGGTGAAGCTCAACGCAGTGGCGGAGGAGGCGGCAGAGTACGATGCGTAGAGTTTTGAGATCCTTGTCTTCGTCCTCGGTAGGCGCTGGCCATCCGCTTACGATGCCCAGTATCAGCGATAACAGATTTCTGCCCTCGTGTACCGCGAAGAGACCTTTAATGATCCATTCCTTGTCGCTGTGACTTGGCGGCAAGCTACGCAAATAACGTACTGCAGCCGCAGCAAAGAGATCGGCCGCAAGCAACATGTCACTGTGGTGTGCATGATCGCCGAGGACATCTAGTAGACACGCCCATGCGCTGCTGGCATGCGCAGGATCTACTATTATGCCTATCCAGCCAAGGCGTAAGTCGTGAGCCTGCTGCCTTGTACCGACTGTAGGATGTTGCCGCGCGTGAGCCGTCAGTGAGAGGTTCAACTGCGTACGAAACATGCGGCTCGAGAAGTCCCGTAGAGCCTCGAGTTGAACTGGATCCGACTGTTGGGCAATCTGTCTGGCTTTGCCGAGCATGACACTTGCAGTCTGCACGCTATACGTGGGATGGTCTGTGCCCAACGACTGAAGGACAGGCTGGACCAACTCCAGCATCGCACAGAAGACCCGGGGTGGAATATTGGCGGAAAGTAGCGACTGCGAGCCCAAGTACTCGGCGAATCTGCCGAGATATTGCCAATAGGACGAGCGTTGAGAGATGAGGACTATGCGGTGCGCATTCAGACACTGGTGCACGCTGGCGGCCAGATTTGTGAGCGCCAAAGCAGATGATTGCTCATCGAGCTCCGACAGCATAAGAATCTGGCACCAGAAAGTGATGCACATGGCGGGTGCGTGAAATCTTTCCCCGCGAAGAGCCGTGTCGCTGTAGACACGGGGGACAACGTGTATCGGCATGGAGAGAGATTTGTGAGCCGCGATGATTATGCTGTGCGCTGTATGATAGGGGAGATCCAGAAGCCTAGCCAAATGACAGAGGCTGACGATCGTGGAGACCTTGGTAATGTCGTGAGACCAGCGCTGCATACATACAGAAGCGACCAATATGGTGTCACTTGGATCTAGAGAAGGCGCAGAAGGCAAAGACGCCAGCCTGTCAACCTCAGCGTAGAACGTGTCGCGCATGCTTGGCACTGCACTCGAGTATGGGCTTTCACGCTCCGCGTACAATACGCGAGCAAAAGCTTGTAGTAGGGAGAGAGAGGAATTACGAGGTACCGGCAGCGTGCATACAGCGTGGAAAGCGGGGCCAAAGCTATGTTGTCACGGCACCACATATATGCCTCGGTGGGAGGACGCTCAGAGAGGAGGAAGTGGGTCGAGGAGACCGAGTCCGCACAACATGGTGGTATACGGCAGGAGATCGAATCTAGAGTACATGGGTATCGAGATGCGATCTATATACGACCGGGCGGAGTCCAAGAGATGAGGGACGGATCACAATAAAGGAGCGAGATGAGTCAGTCGGTACCGAACACAAGGAGATCGCCGGGGGGCGTGGAGTGGGCGAAAGACACACAAAGGAGAGAGAGAGAGAGAGAGAGTCCGCACAGCGATCTGAAGATATAAGGGAGAGCCCTAGACGGGGTATACGGGGCGATCACCACGGGGTCCTAGAGACCCTCGATCCGTGCGATCTCGCGCGCGTTGGCTGCTTCAAACTCCACGAGCCAAGCCAGGATCTCCCTGAGCTTGCGTTGCGTGTCGCGGACGTTGTTGCGGATCTCAAGGAGTTCGCGATAGTTTTCGACATAGGCCCGGACCGTCCTCGCGACCTGGGGGTCGAGTTGGCCAGGGGGATCCCGGGGAGGAGGGGTTGCCAGCCGTGGGAGTCGTAGTTCGATGGGCTCGGCGAGCATCCTGGCGACCCCGGCATCGATCTCGTTGGCGTTCGCCGGGCGAGCCCTTGGATCGCCTTCTGCGCGCCCAGGTGCGTCCGCAGGTCGGGGCGATGGGGGCTGTTCGAAGCGGGCGAGGACCACGCGTGCAGACCCCCGCGGTGGGCTGTCCTCCATCGGCGTTTCTTCCATGAGGGGGTTCGAGGTCGCAGGGGCCCTTGGGCGGAGGTGCGGGTGGCAAGTGCACGTCGCCAGCGGGGCGAAGCGCGGAGTGAAAAACGAGGTGAAGGAAAGAGGCGGGCGATCGGATCATGTCCGAAAGGGCGATCTGTAGATATCCGCTGTTAGGGTCTGCCGGAGGTGCTCTCGTCGGGGTAAAAAGGAGGGAAGTCTGAGGCGATAACCCTTTCGGCAAGAGCGGTAGCTCGTGTGCCGTAACATATGTCTGTCATAGAGGTGCATTGTTACGGCACAAGAGCTCCCGCCCTGCACCGTATAGGGTTTATTCGTCACTTCCCCTCCGCCACCACCGCCAGGCCACGCACGGAGGGCGATCACATGCAAGATCGCACGAGATGTCGAGAAGCCGAGATCGCCGGCCGGACGCGCGTCCTTGCTGCTTACGCCGTGGAGTTGAGTCATGCCGGCGGACGCGCGTGCGATCTCTGCCGGTTCGCACCGAGATCGCCTTGGGGTATATAGGGCACTGGTTCTTGTCACCCTTGTACTCTAGATTTGAGCTGGTCTATACTACCGTCTCGTACATCTCGCCCTTTTTCCTCTTGTCTCGAGCACACCTTACGGCGACACCTGCAGCGTCGTGACATGCATAGCGAGAGCTGTGCGACAATATCCCGCGTAGGTAAGCGCCGCTGATCAGCCTAGAATGCGCTCAGCAAGAAAATCGACCTCGGACACACTATACCTCGACTATGCACTTCACAGCAACCCGCATACATCGACCTATACATTGCTCGAGTACACTCCTTCGTTCAAAGGATGTGTTGCAGTTGGTATACTGGGT